>OX377621.1:35878192-35910419 GCA_947397865.1 Polietes domitor
AAATGCCGCACTGAAAAACGCATTTTAAATTTTTGCAACCATCCGTCGCTAGCTTTAAATGATTGATTTTGGTACATTTTTTGATAAAGTGATTTTGCTTTTTGTCGCAAAATTTCGCTTGAAATTGTTTGATGCCTTGCCCGCTTCTCTTCAAACCAAGCATACAATTTCGTATTCACCCCGTTTTAGTGGCTTGCGTTGTTTTAAAAGTTTTCCATCAGAATTCTCAGCAAATCTAATAAAAAAATGAAATCAGTAATTTTTGTAGGGTAAAACTGTTCCACATGTCACCTTTTAATTTTATCAGAATTTTTTTTTAATGTCACAAATTGTTGAAGCTCCAACACCAAACTTTTCTGCCAAAAGCTTTCCAGATTGCCCCCGATTAAGCGCTTCTAAGATATTAAGTTTATCAGCTAAGGAAAGCGTTTTATGTGCACGTTTTTTTGCCATATTAAATTGATGTTTTCACGGACAATGCGATCTAACAACTAAATCTGTTGTAACAAAACACACAACACATTCATCAAAAGGAACATTCCAAAGATGTCCCGTTAGTTTTCACATTCCACACATTATTTTTTCAATGAATATGTATTGTGGACATTGTAACAACGATAACAAACAACACAAGAATAAGAAAAAAAAAACAAATTCGGTTTAGCGAGTTACAATCAATGCGGACTATAGAATATCCAATACTAAATATTTTCAATTCGGATTACTGGATAATTCGGATTACACACCGTTCGGATTAACGAGCTTACACTGTATATTACATTAAAATCGGTCAATCGAGCTACTGGCGATTCAATGACCACACCTTTTAGACAAAATTGTATTTTTCACTGTTAAATTGATCATAACTCGTAAAAAAGTTCTAATTTTTTAAAAAAATACGTATACAATATTTTTATGAGAAGATTACATACACAAATTTCAAAATTATTATTATTAACATATTGAAATTTATGTGCTTTCACGCCCGCTTATATGTCCAATTAAACTTCCACATAGAAACAGCAGTTTAGAAACAGTGTCAAAAAAATTGAAAAATAATAGATTTTTTGAAAAAAGAAAAATCATTTTAAATAGAAAGAAATAAGGAAAGACTAAAGTCTGGCGGGCCGACTATATGATACACTCCACTTTCTATCCGAATACAATCCAACTCGGTAAAAAAGTGAAAACGGGAATAATGTTTGTATGTTTCTTAATCTTCGGCGATTTGACAAATGGGAACATCACCCGGTCCGATTTGTCAAATCTATAAGAATATTTGTATCGGGGCTATATCGAAACATGGAATAAAGTGACTATCTTTCACAATAACTTCTTCCAGTTCAAATATAACGTGTTATGCTCAATTTGAAGAAATTCGGTGAAAATTCGTGGTTTATAGGGTGGAAAAAGTGAAATCGGGAGTGAAGTTTGCGTAGGAGCTATAAATAAATCTGAACCGATTTCACCCATTTCCGCCATGGCTGTTTATAGGACAAATATAATATATTTCGCCTAATTTGAAGAGGATCTGTTAAAATATGTGGTTGAGAGCGCTCCGGTAGTCGAGTTGGTAGCGTGCTCGGCTATCAGCGTGGGGGTCGTGGTTTCGATTCCCACCAAAGGCTCTGGTCTGCCGCTGCAATAACTAGCTACAATGGTCTTAGTCACCCCGGCTCAATCCCTGAACCCAAAAAAAAAATAAAAAAATGTGGTTTCTGGAGCGGAAAAAGTTAAATCGGGATCGAAATTTTAATGGGAGCTATAAATCTGAAGCGATCTGGCCTATTTTCACCATAGGTGTTCCTAGTTTAAATATAAGATGTTTTGCCAAATCTGAAGACAATCTGATACAACCCAGCAAAAATTCTCATTACCAAGTAATGTGGGGAATAAGGCAAAACCAAAAACATTCACTACTTATTTTTCTGATCCATTTCTAATTATTTTTATAAAGGGACTGTAAAAAAATAAGTACTTCCACGCATGCTTACAAAAAGTGGAGAAATAAGTACTTCTATACGAGTTGTAACATAAGTGGCCTCAGGAAGATACAAAATAAGTCATTATTGATAACTAGTCAAATAATGTATTATCAATAATGAGCCTTATAAGTGATGAAAAAACATTTTTATTAAATTATATATTTTGTATCGACTTGTTAACAATATGAATACAGAATTTAGGGCTATTATTCTTTAAGCCTGGATAACTAACAACAGCAGTGCTATTCTCTGACTCACCATAAAAATGTAGAAGATTATTTTTTAAAATCTGAAGTTCTATGAAATTTAACTTACCAATAACTACTTATTTAAGCCATTATAAGGAAGTAATTATTCCATACTTCAAAATAATGCAGGGCGTAACGAGCTGTCATTACTAGGTAATGCTAAAAATAATGAGGTGTCATTACCAAGTTTTTGCTGGGAATATGTGGTTTCTAGAGCGGAAAAAGTCAAATCGGGAGCGAAATTTGTATGGGAGCTATATATAAATCTGAACCGATCTAACACATTTTTACCACACGTTTTTCTAGTTGAAATATAAGATGTTTTTGCAAATTTTGAAGAAAATCTGTTGAAATATGAGGTATCTACAAAGCAAAGAGTCAAATCGGGAGTGATATTCGTATGGGGGCTATATCTAAATCTGAACCGATTTTTTGCATATTAAATAACGTTCGTCCTTATTCCGAAAAACTTCGTTGTGCAAAGTTTCATTTGGTTCTGTGTACAATTGCAACCTGTATCGTGATTACAAGAATAGATGGACGGACAGACAGACGGACATTGCTAAATCGATTCAAAAAGTGATTCTAAGTCGATCGGTATAATTAACAATGGGTCTTTACAAACAAATGCACAAAGACATAATACTCTCGTGGAGTGTATAAAAACAAGGATTGCATTCCACAGAGGTGTCGACTTTCGTAGCAATTCAGTAACATTGAAAGAAAATGTCAATTTTTTTTAATTTAGCCAAGCCAAAACAAATAGAAATATAAAAAAAATTAATATAAAATTTTTATTATTTCAACCACGCTTATATGGATATGATACCAATACATTTATACTATATATATCGAAATAATACTTCAAGTCAATTCAATAAGTAAATATAAGTAATCTGCAAAAAAGTTTAAATACTCTAAATATTGATGAAAAGTGGGTGCAGCACTTATTTCCATCCTTATTTTTATTCCAAAAGTACAAATATGAAAATTCATTATCTCACACGTATACAACCCAAGATAACCTAACTTCATTATTCAACCATTTTTTTGCCTTAAAAGTAAAATAGTACGAATTTAGAAAAATCTTTTTATTTTGCGTGTCTTGCAGACAGGAACAGAGATACAAGCCAACCAATTTTAAGCCGATCGTCGCCGATTTCATCGGCTCAAATCGACTTCAACCACGCCGCCGAGATTTGACGGAGTTCTAACTCAGTCAAATCTTATAGCAATACAGACAACCCACTTAAAATTACAAAAGAAAATATAAATGTCGACGTAGACAACCTTCTGATCTTTCTTTGAATTTGGTATCCCACTATATGATGACGGCTATAGAAAATTGAATGATTTGATTTGAAAGTCGCATTTATATAAGTCCATTCCAGTACGTGTGGCCATGTGTTCCTATAAATAACAATGAACTACAGCTCCTCTATTGTGCTTCTTTAGTGTGTCAAAGTAGGTAGAGTATAATTATTCTTTGGAAGGATTATGATATTCAAGCCTCAAATGAAAGCTGTAATTACAAAAATATTTATTAAATTCATCCATATTAAAAATTTTGGGAATGGATTCCCACTCCCAAAAAATTATTGTATGGGATAACATTTAGGGTGTCCAACCGCGATTAATCGAATAATTTTTGTCAAATATTTGTTCGAATAATAAAATATATGATTTTCGAATAACGAATAATTCGAATAAATTGTCCCAAATAATCGATTAATCGATATTATAAGTTTTGCCTTAAAATGATTTGTATGCTCCACATATATTAAAATCACGATTAATCCGACATCATTTAAACATAGCAAAAAGTGGTCCATAGCTTCGGAATTATTTAAAATTTAAAGAATAGTAATTTCATAGAATAGTAAATTCATAGAAAAATTGAGGTTAACACCGCGATAATAATGTCAGATCTGTTATAAATCATATGATCCATATTATCAATGGATAACTTCTGATATTGTGCTCATTTAAGAGAAGGTTCTTTATTTTGATAAGATATTAAGATTTTTGTCAACTTCTAATGAATTTCGAATTTGATATTACAATTTTTAAATAAGTGGAACTACCCGTAAACTGGCATGTATTGTCTATATAACTCTTATTAATTATGTTTTATTTAAGTGGACAATTGTTCGATTAATCGGTTCGACTTCATCATTCGATTAATTGGAAATTTTTTGTTTTCAAATAAAGATAAATCGAATAACATAAAAGTCCGAATAATTGGATACCCTAATAACAATAATAAATTATTGGAACATTGGCTAATATTAGCGATTATTGAACTACTTGGCAAAAAAAATAAAAGAAAATTGTTCCTTCCGTTTTCCCAAAATTGTCAAATAAATAGGGGTAATCGAATGACAGAACGAGCTGGCAAATCAGCCCAAAGCCGCCGCCGCCGCCGCCGATAACTATGGTTCGGCTTGTAACTCTGGTCAGGAATGAGTACACCGAATGCTACCCATTTTACCCGTTAATAGTGCGACTTTCTTAAATCTCTTTATTTTACGTGTCTACGCAATTAGAGGGATGTACACACCGAATTTCACCACTCTAGCTGTAGCCGTTTAGTTGGTACCATTTTAATCCCTCTGTTCCCTTTGTATCCCTAGAAAGTACGAATTTGGAAACTCCATTTTATTGTTCGTGGCTTCGCAGTACGAATTTCGAAAATCCGTTTATTTTACGTGTCTACGCAATCAGTGGAATGTCTTCACCGAATTTCATTATTCTAGGTGCAGCCGTTTGTTTAGTACCATTTTATCCCATTATTCCCATTAAAAGTACGAATTTGCAAAAATACTGTATCTACTCAATTAGAGGAATGTAGACACCGAATTCCATGTTTTTAGCTACTGTCGTTTGATAGGTACCATTTTTAGCCCTTTTTGTCCATTTTCACCCCCTACAAAAAAGAATCACCTAATGGTACGCTTTTTTGTTATAGGAGGAATGAGCATACTCAAGTACAAGAAAACATATTTAAAAACCATGCCTTGTGCGGGAAAAATGTTTTCCCTTTGGACCCATTTCGCCTAGCTGTAATCCCAACCAATCTAAATGAATTTTTTATACAACGTCTGATATGCTGCCAAAAATTGTTCACTGGGTTTACACTTTGACATCAAATAGATGAATTGTATGTGGGTTTTGGGGCGCATGTATCATTTATTTCTGGGTCTCAGATAATATGTACTAATGGACAAATAAGGAAAAATACCAGATGCTCTTAAAGTGACCAACACGCAATTTTCCAAAGAAATGATCCTTAAAGACACACACATTTTACATGTGCAGACAGGCAAGTGTATGGGTGTTGTGTGTGTGTGTGCGCGCCATGTATACATGTGTAAATCCTTGGCTTTGCAACTGTAGCCGATTTGAATTCATTTTCAAGTATTTTCACTTGATTGTTTGAGGAATCGGAAATTGACAAATTCTTGGGGATAACAATAACAACAACATCAACAGCAACAATAAATACAAGCATGCAGATTATCAGAGCATTTGATTGTGTAGGACTTTTCTAGTTCACAGTAATCATGGCTTATGTGCCACCCGAAATCGTTGTGGACATGCACAAAGGCTTAGTTGAAGTGATGGCAGTGCACAGTGGTTTGTGGTAAATGAGACTGCCTGAAATGAATATTTGGAAAGGGTATATCTATGTGCCAATACTTTGGGTGAGACTTAGAATCGATTTAGCCTTGTCCGTCTGTCCATCTATTTCTATAATTAAAGTACAGGTCACAATTATTGTCCTATCCCAACAAGGAGACTTTCTGGTCATGAACGGCTGTTATAGAATTTGGTTTAATGAAAATAGTAAATTATTTGTGCGAGACTGTTTGTTTAAAACATTTTTGTTGTACCACTTTAAATCTTATTTATGAACCTATAAGTTCACTTATATTTTTTTAATTTAAACTTTGAACTATTTGAACGATTGCAACCTTTGATTGTATTTTCCTGCCTTAAGAACAGTCACAAGAGATATGTGTTCTATTGTTATATATTTATTTATACACATATGTAATATATAGTATTTATGTAGATACGTTTACATACCGAAGACTACACTCACTCATGGCCATATGTATTTGCCAGAGACAGAACTTTTTATAAATGTCTGACACATAAGTAATATTGAACATCTTGTCTTTTATTGAAATCCAAGAAGGTATTTATATTGCATGCGAGTTCAAACGAGGTACGTGTGATGGAGTGGGTAAAAGGACAAAGTAGACTATTGCAATCATTGCTTATTTTATTTAAATAAGGCAAATAATCAAAAAATAACACTGTCCAACAAATTAAGTCTTTTGTGAATGGATCAGAGTAGCGACCCTATATTTCTTAAATGGCATGTTGAATCGACCATTTTTTTTTAATGAACTTATAGTTCAGCTGGTCTAAGTTTCTTTTTACAGTGGATCAGAATTTTAATTTTTCGGTCGAAGGGAGCATTTTACTAAGTAAAAAAATGCTGTAAGTTAATATCTGAGAGATTATCAGAACTATATTGTGGAATTGTATGAGTATAATTTTTGTGGAAGGTCTTAGCTCTCGGAGGGTAAATTTTGAAAAAAGTCAAAAAAATTTCCTTTCAAAAAAGACATTGAAGGATTAAAATGTTCCGAAAAAATTCCGGAAAGTTTCAGTGGGGGTCATCAAAGACCGCAAAGTTTTAAATAGAGCTCTTCACGCTCAAATAGCAAAATTACACGCCAACTTAAACATCAAATTTATTAGGGTTAAAATTCGTCCATGTTTTTTGGCAGAGTACGAGAGTAAACAAACAAATTGATTATCTTTGCAAATTTTCCATTTTCTCAGGAGATATGGCTAAAATGATTTTTGCATGTGAGTCATTACATGTCAAGCGGTACGGATTTTGACCTCGATAGCTCCGATTGTTTTGAAAGTTTGCGTATGTATTCTTCTCATAAAAATATTGTATACGTATTTTTTGAAAAAAAAATTGAAAATTCAGTCATTCAGTCGCCTGTAACTCCTGAAATACTTTACCGATTTAAAGGTGTTATACATTTTGTGAAAAACACTAAAATTAGTATTTTCCATAACCTATTTTTCTTTGATTTTTCATTGTTTTTATACATTTTGTTTATGAACTAATGAAAAAATTATAATTTTGATGATTTATCACTGTAATTCTGGTTTTAAAAAAAAACGAAAAAATAGAAGCCATCACCACTTTCAAACTCACACAGTCGATTAAAATTAGACTAATGCACACTACTTTAAAGTTTCAACAAAATGGATTAGTGTAATCATTTCGAAAATCAAAACAAAACAATTAAAATTTTAAAAATTTTAAAAGCTATTTTAAAAGTAATTGAAATTACCTTCAAAACCAGGTATAACACATTAAAATCGGTAAAGAATTTCAGGGCTTACAGGCGATTAAATAAAAGTAGTAGGAAAAAAATATAAAATATTTTATGAGCATAATGCATACACAAACTTTCAAAACAATCGCAGTAATTGAGGTCAAAAACCGTACCGTAATTTTACGTAGGTTAGGTTGATTTGTGTGGAAGGTACAAATATCAAAATATTACTGATTCCGAATATCCATGTGGATGTTTCACTGGTTTTTATTTTACATAAGTAAATGGACCCTAACATAGGGATATGTGTGAGGTACCATCTACGAAAAGTCTGAATATATCCCTCTACTTCTATATATCCCTGATCTACACTCGTCGTCATTGGTTCAAGCCGCCTGTGAGCTAAAGACATCATGTTTTTACCGTGTACTTTTTTTGTGTTGCATTTTTGCCCAACATTTTTTCGGAATGAATAGACAATTGTATGCGCTTTAAATATATTTTTTTATTCTTATCTTAGAATAACTCATTGGTAGAATTATTGTGAGTTTATATTGATTGTTTGTAGGTTTTCACGGTGACAGCTAAAACCCATATTTCTTGCAAACATTTTGTAAGAGGTGTAATGAATAATAAATAGGAGGAATCAATACCTTTCGAATGATGCCTAAATGATGAATATCGGACAAAAATGACGTCACTGACTCCATTTTTGTGAAATAATTTAATGCAGGCGATAGTTTTCACAGCCAAAATGTTCAAACACTTTTTACAAAAACTAGCGCTGCGGCATCTTTTTTAATCCGATGTTCAAACTCACACAGTCGATTAAAATTAGACTAATGCACACTACTTTAAAATTTCAACAAAATGGATTAGTGTATTCATTAAAAGCTATTTTAAAAGTAATTGAAATTACCTTCAAAACCAGGTATAACACATTAAAATCGGTAAAGTATTTCAGGGCTTACAGGCGATTAAATAAAAGTAGTAGGAAAAAAATATAAAATATTTTATGAGCATAATGCATACACAAACTTTCAAAACAATCGCAGTAATTGAGGTCAAAAACCGTACCGTAATTTTACGTAGGTTAGGTTGATTTGTGTGGAAGGTACAGATATCAAAATATTACTGATTCCGAATATCCATGTGGATGTTTCACTGGTTTTTATTTTACATAAGTAAATGGACCCTAACATAGGGATATGTGGGAGGTACCATCTACGAAAAGTCTGAATATATCCCTCTACTTCTATATATCCCTGATCTACACTCGTCGTCATTGGTTCAAGCCGCCTGTGAGCTAAAGACATCATGTTTTTACCGTGTACTTTTTTTGTGTTGCATTTTTGCCCAACATTTTTTCGGAATGAATAGACACTTGTATGCGCTTTAAATATATTTTTTTATTCTTATCTTATAATAACTCATTGGTAGAATCATTGTGAGTTTATATTGATTGTTTGTGGGTTTTCACGGTGACAGCTAAAAACCCATATTTCTTGCAAACATTTTGTAAGAGGTGTAATGAATAATAAATAGGAGGAATCAATAACTTTCGAATGATGCCTAAATGATGAATATCGGACAAAAATGACGTCACTGACTCCATTTTTGTGGAATAATTTAATGCAGGCGATAGTTTTCACAGCCAAAATGTTCAAACACTTTTTACAAAAACGAGCGCTGCGGCGTCTTTTTTATTCCGATGTTCATCATTTAGGCATCATTCGAAGGGCATTGACTGCAGCTATTTATTTTTTTATAAAATACGAAATAGTTTTCAGTAGTGACTGTGAAAATCCACAAAAAAAATACTATAAACGTCCAATAATTCGGCCAATAAGTTACACTAAGACAAGAATCAATATTTAGATTTAAAGTGCTTTCAATGGTCTATTATTTCAGAAAAAATGACAAAAATGCAGCACAAAAAATTACACCGGAAAAGAATGATTTTTAGGCTTATGTTCGGAAGAGTTTAGCTCACACATGGTTTGATCTAGGAACGAAATATTTAGCAAATCATCCTTAAACAATCCAAACTTTGTTTTCGTAGGTTGACTGGAACTTGTTCCTCCATTTGTATGGACGGCGACCCAGCCTAGTGTACACAAGCCAGCCAGACAGACGGATATGGCACAAACAACTTAAAAAGTCTTAAAATGATATATACCCTAATACTCTATTGAGTGATGGTGTAGAAACAATATTATACCCTCCACCTCCAGGATGGGGGTATATTCACTTTGTCATTCCGTTTGTAACACCTTGAAATATTCCACGGAGACCCCATAAAGTATATATATTCTGGGTCGTGGTAAAATTCTAAGACGATTTAGCCATGTCCGTCTGTCTGTTGAAAGCACAATAGAGGCAGAAGGAAATGAGCTAGGAGGTTCAAAATTTCCCTAAATATGTCTTATGGTTGCAGATCGGTTGGGATTGAAACCGGGAAAAATCGGCCCAGAGGGAAAATTTTTTCCCTAACAAGGACTGAAAGTACCCCTCATATTTAGACTATAAACGGTTGCTGGTAGAATAGTGAAATTCGGTGTGTATATTGCTGTGACTGTGTAGACACGAAAAATAAAGATATCTTTCGATATTCGTACTGGTTATTATATTTATTGGTTGGTTATATTCTTCTGTCTTCGTAGACACGCACAATATGAGTATTTCTCCCAAATCGTACTTTAAGGTCAACACTTAAACTTACTTCACTTCTTTGTAAAGTCGACAGGCGGTAATCCACCGGTAATTCTATGGAATGCACTCCGTGGTGGAGGGTATATAAGATTCGGCCCGGCCGAACTTAACGCCTTTTTACTTGTTTTTAAATTCGTATACTCCTCAGCGTTGCTTTATATCCCTTTTAAGGCACAACATTTAATGAAAATTGGGACCAGATGAATATATCCAACGTTCTTCTGCCCAGAGGCAACCCAGGTTCGATACCGAGTACGATTATCTGATTATATCTAAGCAGTTAGCCATATAATAGAACTATAAGATCGCTGACGGCACATTGATTGGGATAAGCTCGCCCTTGTCCTTTGTAGGATGTTCTAGTATCGTTTGTCATTTTTTTGACTTAAACTTCCTTCATTAATAAATATGGACTTGTTCAATTCTTCCAGTGCATCGTCCATATGTGTATTTATGTTTATTGCTCAATGAAGATAGTAGTATTGGCATAACTATCCATGGAAAGAAACATATAGTGTTAATACTGCTGCAATGATATCAAAACGATTCCCGGCAATATCCTTCATTTGCTATCCTTTCCACATTTACCTTTGTATTTAGATCATCGTAAAAGTGCTCAATTACATTCTCTCTGTGTCTGTTGGTTTTTTTCTGTTGTCGTTTCATATTTTTCTTCTTCGTCTGCTGCTACTGCTACTGAAATTGTGAAGCAAACTATTTTTGAGTTTTTGCCGGCATTGTTGTCTTTGCATAGTTGCCATGTGAAATATTCACAAGTCGAGCTGCTCGATGCAAGTAGAGAAGAAAGAAAGACATTCTTGTGCTACAATTACTTTCTGTATTATGGAATTTCTTCTTTCAAATAAGCAGTCGTGCGAGCAGATACTTGTCTCCTGCCTAACGCACCAACACATCTCATATCTCCAGCAACATACAATTGGATGGACGGACAGACGGACGGACGGACGTAGATTCCGAGTTCACAGTCTAGACGTTTTTATAGTGTGAGATGATAACGACGATGCTGCTGCTGATGTTGGTTGTGTGTGTGTGAGTCGTGGGTGAGGTCTTCAAGGTGCCAATTGACTTTTCTTTTCTTTCATTGGATTGCATTGCAGCATTCAGCCAGACATTGACTTTGGCGAAACAGATCTTTAGATATGAACTCGAGTATCGCGCCGTACGAATACTAAGAATCCAAGACCCCTTGTTAATGGGTTATTAAATAAGAACTATGGCTACTATGACTATCGTTAAGAAATAAGGCAAATTAATTTCTGGCAATTTTCCGGTATCCGTATACATTAGGATGGGTCGCGAAAATAAATTGCAGCGGTCACCCCCCAGAAATGAAGATTGGATTGTTTAATGATGATCTACAAAATATTTCGTCACTGAGTGAAGCCATCTGTGAGCTAAACGCTTCTGAAAACGCCTCTAAAAATCATGTTTTTCCCGAGTATTTTTATTTATGTTGCCCAGATTTTTTTCTGAATTAATAGACACTTAGAAACACTTTAAATAAAAATTTGTATTCTTGTCTTAGAATAACTCATTGCTAGAATTATTGGTCGTTTATATTGCTTTTTTGTGGGTTTTCAAGGTGACAGCTAAAAACTCATATTTCTTGGAAACATTTTGTAGAAGGTGTAATGAAAAATAAATAGGAGGAATCAATACCTTTCGAATGATGTCTAAATGATGAATAACGGAAGAAGAATGAAGTCACTGACTCCATTTTTGTGAAATAATTTAATGCAGGCGATGGTTTCCAACGCCAAAATGTTCAAACACTTTTTACAAAAAAAGAGCGCTGCGGCGTCAATTTCATTCCGATCATTTAGGCATCATTCGAAAGGTATTGACTGTAGCTATCTCTTTTTTATAAAATACTACCACCAAATACTAACAAGTTTGTGACCGTGAAAATTCCCAAAAAATACTATAAACGTACAATAATTCGACCAATAAGTTACTCTAAGACAATAATCAAAATTTATATTTAAAGTGCTTTCAAGAGTCTATTATTTCAGAAAAAAAATGAGAACAAATTTAACACAAAAAAAATTACACGGGAAAACCATAATTTTTATGGTTATTTTCAGGAGCGTTTAGCTCACAGAAGGCTTGATCTAGGAACGAAATATTTTGCAAATCATCATTAAACAATCCAAACTTTATTTTCGTGGGGCGACTGGAACTTGTTTTTACATTTGCATGAACGGCGACCCAGCCATACGGAATATTTTACGAATCAGTAACATATTTTAAATTTTAATTTATAAACTTTTGTTTTCTGTCATCCTCATATATTGCGCGATTTTTGGGACACCCTTTACAAATTCAAAAGCTTCATTCAGTTGTTTACTTGTATTGCCTTATAATTTTTCACAGCATGACTTCATTGTTGGCGAAAAACAAAACTATATGTGTAGCACTCATTTGATAACCTTGCCAACCGTAGGAGTATTGCTATAAAAATAATTTCTTATATGCTTATTTCTTCGATCATATCATCGTAATAGATACACCCCGAGAGGAAATCAGCTCCTAGTGAATTAGTTGTCGTACTCGTATTGCATGTCATTGACACTGAAAGTACTTTGTAGATGATAATGTCGGCAAGGATAATGTCCTAAGGGCTATGTTAGACATTTGCTGATGTAGTTCGGTTTTCTAAATTCGGGATGGGGGGATACTAACTTTGTCATTCCGTTTGTAATACCTTGAAATATCGACCTGAGGCCCTATCTATATATATAAAAGAGTTGCGTGATTGAGTGATCACTCCCCAGACCAATCGGCTAGAGCTAGAATCATGAAATTTGGTGTGTACATTTCTCTTACAGTGTAGAGGTGTGATAAGACGGGGTTTTTCGAAATTCGTACTTTTAAGGGGTAAGATGGGTTAAAAAGGGATAAAAATGGTACCACCGAAATGACAAAACGGCTGGGCCTAGAATCTTGAAATTTGGTATGGACATTCCTCTTGCAGCATGAAGGCATCCCAAAAAGTGGATTTTGAAAAATTCGGACTTTTGCCAGGTAAAATGGGACAAAAATGGTACAAACAACACGACTGAAGCTAGAATCATGAAATTTGGTGTGTACATTAGGGCGTACCTCAAAAAAAAAGTTCGCCGTACACCTTCGAATATGAAGTATTATTGAAAGGTAGTTTCAAAAAAAAAATTTATTTTTTTATGCCGAACGTAGGGGTCGCGCTTTTACATTTTTCTATATAACTTGTATTTATAAACGGATTTTAAAGTGTGATACATCGATGTTTTTGTCTCGACGAGGCCGATTTTTTTGTCTTTGAAGTCATTGAGCTCAAGCACCCCCTTCTGGTACTTACCCATCATTTCTCAGTTGCTACTACCCTAATGTACCACTCTAATAATCGAAAAATAAAGCTCGCATAAAATCATGAATCATGTTTGAGCTCAATGACTTCAAAGACAAAAAAATCGGACAAAAACATCGATGTATCACACTTTAAAATCCGTTTATAAATGCAGAAGTTATATAGAAAAATGTAAAAGCGCGACCCCTACGTTCGGCATAAAAAAATAAAAAAAATTTTTTTGAAACTACCTTTCAATAATACTTCATATTCGAAGGTGTACGGCGAACTTTTTTTTTTTTACTTGTAACCTGGTACGCTCTACATTCACTGTACATATCTCTTACAGCGTAAAAATAAGATATGAAGTGAGTTTTTCGAAATTCGCGAGGTCTATAATCTTGAAATTTGGTACAAAAATTCCTCTTTAAGCTTCAACGCGCCCAAGAAAATATTTTTCAAAATTCGTACTTTTTGGGGGTGAAATCGGGTAAAAAGGAATAAAAATAGTACCACTGCAATGACCAAACGGATGGGCCTAGAATATTGATATTTGGTACGGATATTCCTCTAGCGACATGAAGACATCCCAAAAAGTGACATTTTAAAAATTCGTACTTTTGGGAATGGGACAAAAATTGTACCAACAACATGGCTGAAGCTAGAATGATATTTGGTATGTAAACTTCTCTTACAGCGAAGAGATCAGATTTGAAGGAAGTTTTTGTAATTCATACTTTTAAGGGTCAAAATGGGTTAAAGAGGGATAAAAATTGTATCACCGCAATGACCAAACGGCTGGTACTAGAATTGTGAATCTTGGTAAAAAAAATTGCTCTTATAGTTTCAACGCGCCCAAGAAAATATTTTTCAAAATTCATACTTTTTGGGGGCGAAATCGAGAAAAAAGTGATAAAAATAGTATCACTAAATTGGATGGAGCTCTAACCATAAAATTGGATGTGTACATCTCTCAAAATGTTTAGAATCGCAAAATGAAGGTATTTTTCGAAATTCGTACTTTTAAAGGGAAAAGGGGATAAAAAAGTTACCAACAACACGGTTGAATCTACAATAATGAAATTCGGTGTGTATATTCGTTTTACAGCGCAGATCACTAATAAGAATGCATTTAGAAAATAAGAAAAATATTTTTCAAAATTCGTACTTTTTGTGGGTGATATCGGGTAAAAAGGGATAAGAATAGCACGAATCAAACGGATGGAGCTGAAATAATAAAATTTGGTGTGTACATACCTCAAAACCCTTAGAAACGCAAAATGATCGAATTTTTTGAAATTTGTACTTTTAATATGGAAAAGGGGATAAAAAAGGTACCAACAATACGGATGACGCTACAATAATGAAATTCGGTATGTATATTCGTTTTACAGTCCAAATCACTGATAAGAAGACATTTTTCGAAATTTGTAATTTTAAGGGATTAAATGGGATAAAAACTGTACCACAGCCCAGACCAAACAACTGGGCCTAGAATCATGAAATTCGTATCAGGCATTACTTTTACAGCACGAATGCGACTAAGAAAATATTTTTCAAAATTCTTACTTTTTGTGAGCGAAATTTGGTAGAAAGGGATACAAAATGGTACCAACAACATGGATGACGCTACAATAATAAAATTCGGTAAAATTCTTACAGTGTAGATGAGTAACAACAAGGTATTTTCCGATATTTGTACTTTTAAGGGATTAAATGGGTTAAAAATTGTACCACTAAAATTGTGCCAGAAGACTGGGCCTAGAATCTTAAAATTTGGAACGCATATTACTCTTATAACGCGAATACGACCACGAAAATATTCTTCATAAATTTAAACTTTTAGGTGTGAATTTGTGTAAAAACGGATTACAGCGGTACCAATGGATACTGCAATACAATTGGATTGTATATAATGTGTACTTTAAATGGGGAAGCCATCCGTCTGTCCTTCCATCTGTTGAAAGTACGCTAGCATCTCAACGAAAGGAGCAAGAAGGTCCAAATTTTTCATAAGTAGGTACTATAGTCGTAGATCGGATGGGATTGAAACTGAGCGAAATCGGCCGACTATAAAACACATTTATGGAAAATGTTGACGTCCTAACGCCTTTCGTTTAGATGGTAGCATTCTTTCAACAGACGGATGGAAGGACGGACATGGCTAGATCGTCTTAGAATTTTATCACGATCAAGAATATATATACTTTATAGGGCCTCAGGTTGATATTTCAAGGTGTTACAAACGGAATGACAAAGTTAGTATACCCCAATACTGCAGGTGGAGGGTATACAACATTTTTCGAGGAGTTTTCAGGAGCATTTAGCTCACAGACGACACGATCCAGCGCCGAAATATTTTTCAGATCATCATTAAACAATCTTCATTTCTGCTGCGGTCACCAGCAATTAATTTTCGTGACTCATCCTATTATACATATGTGGAAATTTTGAACTTCCCTGTCATTTCGTTTCGGCGTGACAGACGGACATGGCTAGATCATTTTAGATTTTTGCTTTTTGGGGACTCCAATGAATACATCGAGGTGTTGCAAACATAATTATAAAATGAATATACTAATATGGAGGGTATAAAAACGATTGAAATTGCTTAGATCGGTCGTCATAGGAGGGCATGGTTTATTCGAATAATAATATAAGTTTATTGGTATAATAAACGACGACAAGTGATTCCATCGGTATAATAATCAATGAGGCAAATGGTAGTAATCCTACGGGAAAATAAACTGTACCAGGACAAGTCCCAGAACTGGTCCCTGATGAGTAAGGACTGGTCCTATTTCTAACCCAAATGTATGAATGGGATCTGTCCGGTTTACCATTGTTTGTCATGGGGGTCAACAATGTTATATGTCTTGGGCATGACCTAGGACCGGTTTCAAAGGACTTGACCTGCCACCGGTCTCAGAGGACATGACTTGCACCGTACCTCAAAAGACATGTCCTAGAATCGGTGTCAAAGACATGACCTTGAATCGGTTTCAAAAGACATGACTCGGAATGCACTTCAAGAGAATTTACAATTTATTCACACATATGGACCAGTTCTGTGATATATCCAAATCGATCTATATCCATATCGATCTATATCCACGTCATATATCGACGTTTATAGCAATTGCCACCAATTTCCCATAGGGAAGTTATAAAAACAACCAACAACGATTGTTTTCTGCTACAAAGCGGATGTTTCAACCTTTTCTTACATGTTTTTATAGCCTTTATTTATTATACCCTACACCACAGGGTATAATGTCTTTGTGCATTTGTTTGTAACACCCAAAAGAAATCGAGACTTAGAATCACTTTTTGAGTCGATTTAGCGATGTCCGTCCGTCTGTCCATCTATTCTTGTAATCAAAGTCCAGGTCGCAATTGTTGTTAGAACTAAATGAAACTTTGTACAACGAAGTTTTATGGGTACGGACGAATGCTATTTAATTTGAAGCAAATCGGTTCAGATTTAGATATAGCTCCCATACAAATTTTGCTTCCGATTTTAGTTTTTCCGCACTAGAAACTACATATTTCAACATATTTTCCTCTAATTTGGCAAAACGCCGTATAATTCAACTAGAAATAGCTCTGGTAAAAAAAGTATAAATCGGTTCAGATTTATATATAGCTCCCATACAAATGTCTCCTCCGATTTGACTCCTTCAGCTCTAGAAACCACAAACTTTGACAGATTTTCTTCAAATTTGGCAAAACAGCTTATATTTCAACTAAAAACAGCTCTGATAAAAATATAATAGATCGGTTCAGATTTATATATGGCTCCCATACAAATGTCTCCTCCGATTTGACTCTTTCCGCCCTAGAAACCACAAACTTTGACAGATTTTCTTCAAATTTGGCAAAACAACTTATATTTCAACTAAAAACAGCTCTGGTGAAAATGGGTAAGATGAGTTCAGATATATATATATATAGCTCCATTACAAATTTCGCTACTGAATAGATTATTTCCGCTCTAGAAAAAGCATTTTTGAACAGATTTTCTTCTAATTCGGCACATCGACTAATGTTTCAAATAGAAATTACTATTGCGAAAGTGGGTCACATCGGTTCAGATTACATATATATAGCTCCCGATTTGATTCTTTCCGCTCTAGAAACCAAATATTTAACATTCCATAAAATTTGGGAAAGCGTCTAATATTTCAACTAGAAAACCTTTGCTAAACATGGGTCACATCGGTTCAGATTTGTATATAGCTCCCATTCAAAGTTTGTGTTCAAATTTTCTTACAAATACAGATAGAAGTAAGGAATTTGTAGTATATTCTCCTCGTATAGCTGCATCGTATATCACCCGGTTCAAATGACCTTTTTATATCCTACACCATAGAGTATAATGACTAAGTGAAGGGTATCATATAGTCGGCCACGCCCGACTTTAACCTTCCTTACTTGTTTTATTTAATTACATAAATGTATTTGAAAAAATTGACCATTCATTCCACAACCTCTTGATCGAATCACTCTCTTCTCTTGCTGTTGTCCAACTGAAATTACAATCTTCGCAAATCGTCTTTAGTCGATTGAAAAAAGATCATATTGCTCATTTTTGAAATATTTGTGCCACATTTTTATAAAACCTAAAACAAAATTCAATTGAAAAGTGTAATCTAACACAAACGGCATTTTCTTTATTCGATCTCGGTAGGTTAGGAGAGGTAGGAGATCAGACATCACAGCAGGTACTTAAATCTCTTGATAACTCGCAATTGGTCTAATTGATTTTCAATAAAGCTGATTGGATGTACTGTGTCCTTGATGTGTCCTGCTGTACGCCTCACTTTATTTTTTGCTTTCTTTCCACAAATCTTCCGTCCCGGTGACAACGAAACCTAATGCCAGCCCAGCCAGACGTTTATTTAGTGATTAAAATCAAATCAAGCGTTAATGTCCACACCTACCTAACGAACACCAAGTTAATCTGCAATATTTTTGAAATTTCAATTAAAAATGTGAATTTAAAATGCAGCGACGACGGCGACAAGGAAAACAACCAAATTTTCATTTATTTATGTATTCTTGCTAATGAAGCATAAAATCCCTCAGATAATTAAACATAATCATAATTAACTTTGCGCTCAGAGAATTTCATGCATCGCTGAACAGACAGACAGCCAGCCAGCCGGCCGTTGAATTTTTGCTGTTGTTGTCTTTTTTTCTTTTCTTTGGCATTTTTGGCAGGCGGAAATTTTGTGGTCGAAGGAGATTTTAATTACTGAACCGCAAATATATGCGAGATTATCGATTAAAGTAAAATAATTCGTTCATTCATTCCGTTGTGCTTTTCTTATTGTGCCACTTGTGTGTGAAGGGGGATGGGAGGAGGTGGGAGTGCAGTGCTTGCATTTCATTGAAATTTAATAATTAATTTTAGTTAAATTGCTGGTGTAAAATTTCGAATGTCGAAGTCTGTGGATCTTTCCTTTAAACTATTTATCTCCCATTAGGTCTATGTTTGTATACAGAGCCGGAGCCTGTCTAGTCCAGGCAGGACCAACGACTTTTAGTGGTTAAACTTCTCTACAGAAATTATTATTTTCAGTGGACAGAATATTGTCGTCCACCTTAAGGTTCTGAAAATAAATAACTGTGGGTTTTTGTGGGAGAGTTACTAGACTGACTTACCAGATCTATATTGTGTTAAGCCGCAGAAGATTACCTTATAATTTTCATATTTGGATAAAGTTCAAGCTAAATCAAAATTGGGGTGAAGCGATTGCAAAAATGGTGCACATCAAAAGACAATGTCCATAAACGTGAAATTCGTACCTCCAAAAATCGTTATATTTGGTGCGTAAGCTCCTCTGACTGTGTGGACGCCCAAGATAATGGAAGGAACGAGGACCAATTTTTCCAACTATATATACTAGGGTGATTCATAAAGTTTTTTAGTCACATGAGAAATAAATGTAGATTTTTTTCATTAATCGTAGAAAGTGCTACCGAGCTTTGAATATTGTTCTCCTCCACTCTATATATATCCTTGATCGTCTTAAAATTCTACGACGATCTAGCCATGCCCGTCCGTCTGTCCGTCAAATTTCCAAATTTTCCATAAATGCGTCATATAGTCGTAGATCGGTTGGGATTGCAACTGGTCGAAATCGGCCCAAAGCTAAAAATTGTTCTCTCACAGGGACTGAAAATACAGTTGAACTTCGATTAACCGTGATGCTCGGGACCGGGCTAATCACGGATAACCGAAAATCAAGCTTAAAAGAGGTAAAATTTTACATGTATAAATTTTATTATTTTTATTTATTTTTGACAAAAAAACATGTAAATCTGCGTCTACAAATAACTTATCATATCTCTAGGATCACATACATTTATTTAAAAAAATCTTTTATGGAAGTCTGTCTTATGCTTTTAGCTTTTGATTGTTCTTCCAACAAATGAGTTTGTATGCGATATATTTGCATTTTATCTGGTTCTGAAATACTTGGACAATTAAAGTTTTCTAAAAAACCTAACAGAATACTACTAGCCTCTATGGCTTGAGCCAATGTAGGCGTTTCGTCCGCATTTCCCCCATCTGATTCCTCGGAATTTGAATCAAGCTCATCTTCTTGGCTTTGGGTAACCATGTCTACGATTTCGTCTTCAGATATAATAGCAAACGGAGCGACATCAGAGTCGCACACCATCCACTTTTCGACAGCATCAATCGTACATCCAGACGGTATGGTTATATCTGTTTGTATCTCAACAAGGCTATTTGGAGCATCTTCATTATGAGATAGTAAGATATTCCAAACTCTTTTTAAAACTTGTGGAGTTACAGAGTCCCACGAAGCTGCGGCTGCCCACAAAGCTGTCTTAATATTCAAAGATTTAAGGAACTCACGTCTGTCATTAGCACCAACAAGTTTTGGAACGATCAGTTTACGGTACTGACATTTGAAGCTCCGAATTACTCCTTGATCCATAGGCTGAATCAAGGATGTGCAATTTGGTGGGAGATATTTCACTGTAACGTTTTCAGATATCATATCATTTACATATGGATGTGCTGGACAGTTGTCTAATAGTAAAAGTATTTTACAGTTATTTTTGAGACCGATGCGCCGTTGATGTTCCTTTGCTTCAGGTACAAAATTTTGATTAAACCACTCCAGATATAGCTGTTGTGTTACCCAAGCTTGCTTATTAGATTTATAAATCACAGGAAGGTGTTCAGCGTTTTTTAAAGCTCTTGGATGGGCACTTTTACCAATTATCATCAATTTACACTTGTGAGTTCCTGCAGCATTTGAACAAACTAGCACTGTGATTCTCTCCTTGGATTCCTTGTACCCTTCAATAGAATATTCATTACCACTAGCCAAAGAACTCTGAGGCAAACACCTCCAAAATAGACTGGTTTCGTCTGCATTGTAGATCTGTTCAGTTGTAAGTTGTTCGGTTTTTAATGATTTCATCCAAGTCGTCCACAAACATCGTAGCAGTCTCATAATCAGCACACTCCTTTTCTTCCGTAGATTTGAGTCGACGGATTCCATGAAGTTTTTTGAATTTATCCAACCAACCAAATGAATAAGTGCACTCTGAATTCATGTTTAACTTCAAATGGAACATATTTGCCTTTTCGACAATCATTTCGCCTGAAGTTCAGAAGCAAATTTCAGTTTAAGTTCATACAATATCTCGATTTCAGTTAACTTACCTGAAATTGGAGTTCCCTTAAATCTTTCTTGCCGAAACCATTCATATGTTGCGAAATCAACTTTTGGATTTTCGGATGTTTTTAGTGTATATCTGTGTTTAAGGCCAAGCATTGAATCAGTATCGGAGCAAAATTTTAAAATCCGATCTTTGTTTTTTATTAAATCGGATACAGTTTGAATGCCAACTCCATATTTTTCAGACAACATTTTAAAAGGTACTTTACGTTTTGAGTATTCATTAATCAGCTCCATTTTTTCTTTAATTGAAAGAACCTTTCTTGCTCTTTTCGCGTATTTAGTTTTTGACGGTGGCATGATGTAAGGAAAACACGTCTTGACAGATCAAATCTCACACTGATGAATGAATATGAAATTTGATATCAAAATTACACTTTCATGAAAAAGGGGAATCACCGAATTTTAATATGAGAGATGTGTGTGTATTATACGAAAAAAAAAACAAACAAGCAGTCACATGGACATGTGCATCACGGATAATAGAGGTAAATCACGGTTAATAGAGGTAAAAATCAACCACTCAGCTTCACGGTTAATAGATAATCACGGTTAATAGAGTCACGGTTAATCGAAGTTCAACTGTACCTATAATTACCCCTAATATTTTAGAGTATTAAAGCATGTTATTTTATCATTTATGAAAGCCTTTTTACGCATATACTCCATATACGGGGGTATACTAAATTTCTCATTCCGTTTGTAACACCTTGAAGTATCGACGTGGAACTCTATAAAGTATATATATTCTTGATCGTCATAAAATTCTAAACTTTTGATACTAGCCATGTCCGTCTGTTGAAACGAAATGAGCTAGGACTATATGAGCTTTGTCATAAATGTGTCTTATAGTTGTAGGTCGGCTGGAATTGAATGTGGGCAAAATCGATCACAGGGAAAAATTTTTCCCTCACAAGGATTTAAAATCCCCCATAACCTTAATATTTAGAGTTTTTAAGCATGTTTTTATACCTTCCACCTCCAGGATGGGGGTATACTAACTTTGTCATTCCGTTTGTAACACCTTGAAATATCGACCTGACACCCTATAAATTTTAAGACGATCTAGCCACCATGTCTGTCCGACCATCAGTTTTTTCAATATGTTTACTTGTACTTACATGATATCGGGTATGCGCATCCCTCCTATAAAAAAACGTGCACCATAAAGTGATTCGTAGGAAGTGAAATGTTGGAAAAAGGGATAAAAATGGTACCTATTGAACGACAACAGATAGAAACAAGAAATTCGGCTTGTATATTCCTCTAAATTCAAATTTGTACTTTTAAGGGGCTAAATGGTAATCGAGGGATAAAAGTGGTATCAACCAAACGGCTGCACCTAGAATAATAAAATTCGGTGTATACATTCCTCTGGCTGCATAGATACGCAAAATAAAAAGATTTTCCCAAATTTCGTGCTTTAAAGGGATAAAATGGGAACATGGGTATACAAATAGTACCAACCAATCGCCTACAGCTAGAACGACGAAATTAGCGTCAACACGTATAATAGAGTGGTTTTTAGAAATTCATACTTTTAAGGGGCTAAAATGGGAAAAAGGGATAAAAATGGTACCAAATGGCCGCAGATAGAATTTCGGTGCACACATTCCTCTGATTGCATAGACAGCAAAATAGAAAGATTTTTCAAAATGTTTTTATACCCTACAACACTTCGTGGACTAGGGTATTAAAAGTTAGTTTCGCGCCAAATGTTTGTAACACCAAGATATAATAGAGCCAGACCTACCTTTAAGTATACCGCTCGGCTTAGAATCACCAGCTGAGTCGATTTAACGATGTCTGTCTGTCCGTCCGACCGTCCGTCTGCTGTCCATCTAAGCTTGTTCGCACTCTACAGGTCGCAATTGTTGTCCGATTGTCATGAAACTTGGCAGAAGTTATTTTTTCTGGCCAAGGACCATCGGTATTGAAATTGGAGGAAATCGGTTTAGATTTAGATATAGCCCCCATACAAATGTCTCTCCCTATTTGACATTTTCCGCTCTATAAACCACATCTTGTACCCGATTTTCTTTAAATTTGGCATAACATCTGATAATCCAAGTAGAAACACCTATGCAGAAATTGGGTAATATCGGATCAGATTTAGATATAGCCCCCATACAAATGTCGCTCCCGATTTGACATTTTCCGCTCTAGAAACCACATCTTGTAGCCGATTTTCTTTAAATTTGGCACAACATCTTATAATCCAACTATAAATACCTATGCAGAAAGTGGGTAAGATCGGTTCAGATTTAGATATAGCCCCCATACAAATGTCTCTCCCTATTTGACATTTTCCGCTCTAGAAACCACATCTTGTACCCGATTTTCTTTAAATTTGGCACAACATCTTATAATCCAACTATAAATACCTATGCAGAAATTGTGTAAGATCGGTTCAGATTTAGATATAGCCCCCATACAAATGTTGCTCCCGATTTGACATTTTTCGCTCTAGAAACCACATCTTGTAGCCGATTTTCTTTAAATTTGGCATAACATCTTATAATCCAACTATAAATACCTATGCAGAAAGTGGGTAAGATCGGTTCAGATTTATATATAGCCCCTTTACAAATGTCGTTACCGATTTGACATTTTCCGCTCTAGAAACCACATCTTGTACCCGATTTTCTTTAAATTTGGCACAACATCTTATAATCCAACTAAAAACCTATGGTGAAAGTGGGTAAAATCAGTACAGATTTAGATATAGATACATCGTTCCATGTTTCAATATACCCCAAGACAGATGTCCCTTCCGATTTAACATTTTTGTTAAACACATACATTTACAGGATGCAAAAGTCCTTCCCGATTTCACTTTATTACCGATTTGAATAGTAATAGGATAGAAAGTGGTGTATAGTCAGCTCCGTCCGACTTTATTTCCTTATTTGTTTTAGTTTGTGTATTAGGACGGGTTGATTTGTAAGGATGAAAAAAAATTAAAAATCGTATAACAAAAACGTAATTCTAAGAAAATTCTCCGAAGAAACCATGAGTCAAAATTAAAATCGTAATCCGCGCCGCTCGACTTGAAAATTTAAATGCACGCCATATAACCAAATCGCAAAGTGGCTGCCCTATGTCCTCGATAGCCTCACGAATTCTATCTTTGAGGCCTTGAATCGACGCTGGGCTGTTGGCTTTCACCTGGCCCCAAAGAAAGAAGCCGCAAGGTGTTTAATCACAAGATCTCGGTGGCCAATTGTGATCACCTCCTAGAGAGATAACACGGTCCGGAAACTTTTCCCGTAAAAGAGCAATGGTTTCGTTGCTTGTGTGGCACGTAGCGCCGTCTTGTTGCAAGTAAACGTTGTCCAGATCAATACCATCCAACTCCGACCATAAAAAATTATTAATCATCTCTCGATAGCGCAATCCATTCACCGTAACTGTTGATCCAACCTCATTTTCGAAAAAGTAAGGTCCAATGACCCCGCCAAACCATAAACCGCACCAAACAGTCACACGATGAGGATGGAGAGGCTTCTCAACAATAACTCTTGGGGTTTCCGAGCCCCATATGCGACAATTTTGCTTGTTGACGTAGCCACCGAGGTGGAAATGGGCCTCATCAGTCAAGATGATTTTTCGATGGAATTCCGGATCATTTTCTTTCATGAATTTTAATAATTTCAATGCGTCGTTGAAGCGTGTATCGTTCCATTTTAAGTAATGGCGTAGTTTTACTTGTCAAATGTCATAGAATAAAAGCTTCAAAGGTGACAGCTACCGAAATACCGGGTGATTCAAAATAACACCTCTTGTTGGAAAACCCATTTCGCCGAAAGACACAGTACTATATGCCAAAAATTTATGTGGAGGCAGTGTGCCCACTTTCACTCATGTTCATGCACTTCACTTCATATCGGATCAGCCAGTTGGACATGTGAGTTTCAATTCCTGAATTCATCCGAATACCATCTGTATGCCTGTGTTTTCTAAGTAGTACCCCCCAGTCTACAATTTTGTAATCATTGCGCTCATTAACTCCATTTTTAAGTCTAGATTTAGTCTTCCTCCTCAATATGACAGAGAGCTACATGTGTAATGTGTGTGCGTTGTCCTCCAACGAAATTGCACTATTTAACTGACCATAACGCAAATCTATGCGCCGCACTGTGCACAATGCTCTCTTACCCTTGTCAAAATATTTAAAGCTTTCTACCATTATAAAGGAAATTCATTTATTTTTAAGCAAAACAAAAAAAAAATCATGTTTCCATGGAGAAACGTGAACCGAAAACGGGTAAATGTTGTTGCCAAAGTATATCTGTTAACAACCGCAAAACACACAAAAAGTGATTGACAACGTTATTACATTCGACGAAACATGGTGGGATCGTCAGCGAGTGACAAGCGCAACAACAACAGCAAAGAAAACACCAGACCGAACAACAACAGAAAACCCTTTTTCGTCCAATGAAAAGAAAAAAACACTCTAATTGACCAAATCAGCTTATAAAGGTTTCACAAAAAAAAAACACGAGCACAAAACGCTGTAATCATTTTGGCCAAACTCGTTGTTAGGAAGCTTTTGGTCGTGAGACCAAAAGGAGTTCTGGCGGGGAGTGAAGAACTTCATTTTGTACCGTAATCAATTCTCGGCGTTGTTGGTCACCATAAAAATCATTAATTTAAATTATCATTTCAATTTAGCTCTCCCCCCCTTTAGAACACACAAATGTACATTATGAATCCTTTTTTTTGTGAATTAGTGGCTTTTCCGCTTTGCTGTCTGTCGCCCACAATACATGGCTAGATAGAGCTTTCACTCGTCCGCCATTTGCCAAATATTAAATGAGGCTTAAATGGCTATTTAGTGGGCAAAACTCTTCCTCAAATATTCCGTCATTCATATGAACGACAGCGAACAAGGTCCTATTAAGCGGCTAACATTAATGCCTTAATGCTTATTACAGAGAGTAAAACCTAAGAGTAGAGCAATATTAGGACAATAATCTAGCAATAGCCAGGTGACATATAACGCTAATAGGTGTCCATGAACAGATAGAGTGGTTTGGTGGATAAGTAGTAACATGCCTAGGGAGGTGGCGAAGGAGTCAAAGTTCAGCAGATTTATAAAATTGCAGAAATAAAATTAAGATGTTGTCACCTGTCTTGCTAAAAATACATGGATTCCTATAGAAAATTTCCATGTTTGAATAAATTCTTCCCTCTTTGTACTTTCCTATAAGTTGAAAGTAGGATGCATTTCCCGATATTTTAAAAAAATATGAAATTGTACACATTAGGATGGATCGAAAACCAGGAATTTCGGCATAAGAAAATATAAGAAAAAGGTTAACATTTTTCTGGTAGGAGATACAAATATAACTTTTATGACGAATTTCAAGCAAATTGTTTTCAGTCTAATATCAAATTATTAATTAATTAATTAATTTTTTTTCAATCATCTGTGATTTGTTATTTTTTAATAATCAAAAAGTACTTCTTCGATTTTTTAGAATATTTTTTTTTGATTTGAACTGGGATATTGTCCTGGCTCAATACCATTTTGCTTCTTTATTTAATAGAATGCAAATTTATTTACAAATGGCATGGTGACATTTATTACTTGGCTGTAGACTACCACGATCATGATTTCGACCATGTCAAAAGTCTTTTCAAGTGGCTTCGCAGCGACTTTTCAACATCAAACCCGGCCTCTATAAGGAGATGATTCTCACAAACGAACGAGAAGCACAACTCACTTGCCGAATTTGCGTTTAAATTATTTTTATTTTTAATTATTTTTTATTTATATTTATATATATATTTTTTTAAATATAACACCTTGAGGACCAACAATTTTAAAAAAATGTAACATTTTTCTGGTAGGAGGTACAACTATAACTTTTATGATGAATTTCAAGCAAATTGTTTCTAGTTTAATATTAAGTTATCAAATCCTAAAAAATATATATATTTTTCTCATTTTTTCTTAAATGGTTTTTTAAAATATTTTTTTCGAATTTAACCCCTTGAGGACCAAAAATTTAAAAAAATATTGCAGTCACTAATGGATAAAGAAATAAAATTTGGAATTAGCCATAGGTACCTTTGCAGAGGCTAGTAAAGCAATATTTCCCTATTTTCAAAAATGTTCAATTATAAACATTAGGGTGGATGGAAAATCAGGAATTTAGTCATAATGTAATTTTAAAATATGCCTAACATTTTTTCTGGTATAATAAATTGCTTCCAGTTTAGTATCAATGTACTAAATCCTAAAAAAGTCTATTTTTCAATTGCCTGTAATATGTTATTTTTTAGTAATCAAAAAAAGTAGATTTTATAGGGTCCGCCATCTAAGGTTTTTTTTTCAACTATTCAACCGTTGGGCTATTATTTGTGGGGTGCCCTCAGCAGCTATTTGAATGAAATTATTTTCCATTATTAACCGGAAGGATTGTACTTTCAAATAAAAAAAGAAATTTGAGAAAATATTCAGTAGTTTTTTTATACAATTTTCAAAAAAAAGTTATTTGTTGAAATATGTGGTTTCTAGCGCAGAAAAAGTAAATCATAGGTGACATTGGTATGGGGTCCGCCATCTAAGTTTTTTTTTTCAACTATTCAACCGTTGAACTATTATTTGTGGGATGCCCGAGGCAGCCATTTGAATGAAATTATTTTCCATTATTAACCGGAAGGATTGCACTTTCAAATAAAAAAAGAAATTTGAGAAAATATTCAGTAGCTTTTTTTAGCATTTTCAAAAAAAAAAAAACGTTATTTGGCGGACCCTATAGATTTTTTAAATATTTTTTTTCGAATTTAACACCATGAGGACCAACAATTTCAAAAATATATATTGCGAAAAAATTCCGAAAATATGAATTATTGATCGGTTGTTTGTCAAAAATTTTTCACATTTTCATTTCATTTAAAAAAAGAAAGCTGGAGCTTTCGATTAATGTCTAGCTTATTTAAGAAAACTTAAGAAATCTGTGTGTTTTTGTCCAGCGAACAGAATTTTGTAAACAATTTTTAGCAATTTTTCAACTTTGCGCATAGTCTTGTTCAAATAACACTTGCATTTGTAAACTTATTTAAATAGCATATTTAGTAAGGAGCGAAACGCCGATTTGTTCTTAAAAATAGGTTTGCAATTGACTGACTTATTAAAAACTTTATAAATACCATAAATAGAAGTTTTGGTCATTTCAGTTCACATCTCTCATTAGTTTACGAATTGAAGTTCAATAAGAACACATAAAATACAATCCATCAAAGCAGAAAAAACGGTAAAAAAAAGCATCTCGACCATTTTAATAAAAAAATCCCAATTTTGGAACACATTTTCCCCACAGTGTAATGCATTAAAAATAGCATTAAAATAGTAAAAACTGAGTGCATTCCACAGATGCTGTCGATTTTGGTAGAAGTGCAGTAATATTACAGGAAAATATATTTATATATATATACTAGCTAAACCCCCGCCCGCTTCGCCAGGCAGAAAAACAGACAGAAATTAAAATCAGGTTTCATGTTGTTTTTTTCTTGTGATCGGTAATACATGTACCACTTATAATCAAGGTACTTCCCTGAGATACTAAACAAATGGATATGTTCCATGGAGAATATTGAAGAACATAACTTTAGTTTACGGCGAATAAAGGAAGAAATGTCAAAAATCAAATTGATTTTAAGTTCAATGTGATTCTCCTTTTTTCCCATTACCAAAACAAAAAATTTCATACGTAAGAAGAACTTACTTAATCGCATTGGAATTCAAATGTACTACATTCAAAACACATAGAAAGTCAATCAAATTGTTCACTAATCAAACTAATCAAATCAAACGCAAAAACTGAAGAAATTATATATTTTCCGTTTTCTTGACTTAAGTCGCCTTTTGACGAATGAATATTTCTTTTTTTTTGTAACCTTTCTTTACTATTGTGCTAAGAAAATCCAAAGAAAAAATGTAATTTTTCAAAATTCAAATCAAAGATTTCCCATCTTTCAAATCACGTCCATTTGTATATTGTCTATGCAGGTTATAAATAAATTATCTCACACAACAATATAGGAATATACGTCACATTCACTTTCCGTCGATCTTTGCACAACTATAGGTGTTGTAGAACTGACAATATTCGATAATAGGTTTAAACTTCGTCTGTGAGGTACCACGCCCACTATTCCAATACCGTTTTTGGCACAACTACGCAGGTTTATGCTAGATGTACTCACAAAAAAATTCAGTATTTTTAGCTGTTATAAAACTGAATATATTTAATAATTGGTTTTAACTTTGTACGGGTACCACGCCCACTTTTCCAATACCGCCCATTTTTGGCACAACTACCCACATTGATGCTAGATGCACTTACAGAAAATTTCAACACTCTAAGTGTCATAGAAGTGGCAATATTCAATAACAGGTTTTAACGTCGTATGTGAGGTGCCACGTCTACTTTTTCAATACCGCCCATTTTTGACAGAAATACGCCACGCCCACTTTTGCAATACCGCCCATTTTTGTCAAAACTGTGCAGACTAACAATTAGTAAACATTCACAAAAATTCAAGACTCTAGCTGCAACAGTGCTCCGAATATGTTAATTTATAAAAAACGAATAAATCCCCAATTTGTGTGGGAAGTGCCACGCCTACTGAAAATATCAAAAAACTTATATAGCCTATTTTCACCACCGGTTCAACATGAACATACTTTGAAAATTTCAAGAAGATCGGTCCAGTAGTTTGGGCTGATATAAAGAATAAACAAACCCACAAACTTACAAACACAGATTCATTTTTATAAATAAAGATATATATTAAATATTGGTAGGTAATGGTTGCTGCAGTTGGTTGTATTTCCTATTTTTATTCTAAAATTAAAAATTTTGATAATCCATTACCTCACGTACATAGTGCAAAATAACTTAACTTCATGATTCAAGCAATTTTTGCCGTAAAAGTACGAATTTGGAAAAATCTTTTTATCTTGGGTGTCTATGCAATCAGAGTAATGTATACACCGAATTCCATGATTCTAGCTGCGCCCATTTGGTTGGTACCATTTTTATCCCCTTTTTCCTATTGTATCCCCTTAAGAGTACGACTTTCTAAAATATCTTTATTTTAGAGGAATGTACACACCGAATTTCATCATTCTAGGTGTATTCGTTTAGTTGTTACTATTTTTATCCCCTGTACCCATTGCATCCTTTGAAAGTACGAATTTGGAAAAAACCTTTTATTGTTCGTGTCTACGCAGTCAGAGGAATGTATATTCCGAATTTCATGACTCTAGCTGCGGTCAATTTGTTGGTACTATTTTAATCCTCTTTTTCCAATTCTTCTTCCAAAAAAACATGGACGAATTTTAAACATAGTAATTTTTTTGTATAAGTTGACGTGTAAGAGCGTGAAGAGCTTTATTTACAACTTTGGTGTCTTTGGTGAACCTCCAATGAAATTTTCCAACAAATTTTTTCGTAGAATATTTCAATCCTTAAATGTCCACAAAAATGATCCCCATACAATTCCACAACACACTTCTGACAATAAGAATTCTCTCAGACATTAACTTACAACATTTTTTTTCACTTAGTAAAATACTCCCTACGACCAAAAAATTAATACTTTGACCCACTGTAAAAAGAAACTCAGATCAGCTGGACTGTAAGTTTATTGTTATTCTGCTGAAATGGTCTATTCAACTTGCCCTTTTCAGAATTATACGGTTGCTTTATTGTTCCAATATAAACCCACAGCATATAATATAATATAATAATTACTTTTCTTCTGATCCACGGTCTGAATTAAGTAATGACGGCCAGTTTTCCAATCAAATCATATTTTTGGGATTTATTTTCCCCTTTTTAGGAATTGTGGTATTTTAAAATTAGATATCAGAAAAGAATTTATTGAATTGTTTTCAAAAAGATGTTTGTGATACGTCATATAAAAATCTCACAATTCCACAAATTCGTCAAGTTATATCTTCCCGTCCAAAAGTGACAGAAATTTCGTTCCGCGGATTTCGAGCGGGAATGAGCTCTCACTTTCAAAAAAACATATCATTCAAAATGAAACCACTCGATGTGACCACCCTTTACATGTTGATCGCATATCACTTTCAGTGGGATTTCTTGGCTAGCATGACTAGAACAGCGTTTAACGCAATCCTCTTGTCTCGCTGTCATTCTATGTTTGCTCAAAGGATTGCAAAGCCATCCATTTGAAAAATTTTACATGATCTCTGACGTTTTACAAATAATTTCCCTTTCGCAGCAGCAGTCATGGAAAGTCATGGATCTGTGAACGCTGGCACAAGTGCAACAATCCACCGCAATCGATGTACAAGCGATGGGTGTGTGTTTGTCCTTTGGAGTTGAACTCGAAGGATACAAATGCAAGTGTAAACATGCGAGTGAGTGTGTGCCTGTGTTACATGTTGCTTTGCATCAACGAAAACTTTGGAGATTTTCCCTTTTTATTTAAGACAGTTTAGCAAAGACACACACACACACACAGTTGACTAGAATGGATACGTGAAATGAAACAAAAACGGAAATGGCAACAGAATCCGAAACCGAAACAGCAGAATCACACAACACTTCAAGTGCTTTACGGTGATAACAACATCGATATGTTCTGCAGTGGTTGGTTTGCTTCCCGCTTTGTTGGAAGGTTAGAGGAGTGCGGGGAGAGGGGAGTGGTTGCAGCTTAAGATAAACTTAAATAAAACACACTTAAGAAATCTAATAGAGCTCCTCAGACATCTCCCATCCATTCAAGTGCAGGAGGGCACACTCCACACTCCACTGTACAATGTACATACATATGTAAGTGTGTAAGTGAA
>OX377621.1:36510619-36748070 GCA_947397865.1 Polietes domitor
TTAGGGTTATTTTGCATTCTTAACTTATTTTTTAATTTTTGGTATTTTTGTATATTTTGTCCTTTTGTCTTGGGTGACTTTATTTTTTTCTTGGAATTTTAATAAAAAAATTTAAATCAGAACTGCATCAATAAAATATTTTTATTTTATAATTTTGTGGATAAGAATGTCCAAAGGTATATAACATTTTTCCAATTGCCTTTCATTTGATTACCACATTTATATATCGGTTCAAAATCTCATTTCTCGGTGACATTGGGCGCATAAGACTTTGGCAATTTTTTAACAGCAATATCATCGTATTCTTACAGAGATAGGTCGATGCAATACGACCAACCGAAATATGTATATCAATTTGAAGTGAGTACTTGGATTGAGCATAATTTCCGATGTGAATATTCATTATTTTCAAAAGCCTTAATGTTCTTTTCTTAAAACCAATATAAAAACCGGCGATATCAAAAACTTTAATAAAGAATTAATTTTATACTCAAAATTACAATAAAAATACTTATATAAAAACAAATTTTCAAAAAATGTTTTGTGTTGACATTTCTGTTTCTGTAACTTATTTCGTTCTATAAACCACAGATAAGAAATAGTTCAACTACTAGCTCTTTACGTGCTTTTCATACGTGCTTCCATATGATCGACATCAGCTGATACTGGCATTTGGAAGATCGACCATAGGATCGACGTCACCTGAGGCACGTATGACATACTGTGACATCCACATGCAGATGGCGTTATTATTTGTTTAACGTTTGTTTTAATGTTTGTCAAAGTTGTGTGTGTGTACTTCGTACGAAGCAGCAATACCTGCTGAAATAAAATATTAAAATCCAAATTTGTGTTGTGTTAGTAAATTGTCTCCTGTAGACTCCGTCTAGGGGAAACCAACAGGGCCACCATACTGGTTGGAACCTGTTCAGTTTTATTTTTTATTAATGAAAATTTAAATTTTTATTTACATTTTTGTTATCGCCTCTAGTTATCCTGTCTTAAAGAAAATCAGTTTTTTTTAATTGTGAAACCGTAGATTGTGATGTGGCCAATTTGTTTTCTAAGGAAATACAAGATAAATCGTTTTTCTGTCAGCCTAATTATAGCTCAAAACGATGGAGAAGTTTAAGTGCCCACTCCATTTCTCTCTCTCCCTCTCGAAATGCCGATTGTCGTGTGTTGTCACGATTATCCAACTTGTCTTGTAACGCATAGTTCATAGTTATAGAAATAATAAGGGTAACAATAACAACAACATCCTCATAAATTCTACATTGTCTTATTTATTACAGTCAATTGACTGTTAAACGCTGCTCCATAATCACACTCAACTGTCTGAGGCCATAAATTTCAAGATATTTAAATATTTCCCTCCTGTTGTCATTGTAATTGCACATACTATACATACACCATTACATTGCCGGGCATAAATCCTAGCACCTACACATATGTGTGTATGTATGTAAGAACATATGGATGGATGTATGTTGATAGCTTGTGGGTGATGCCGATGATGATGATGGTAATGGCGATGGTGATGGTATTAGAGAGTTAACAAGTTTCCCGTTATTTTTTGTGACTTCTTCAAAGAATTTTAATAAAAATCGTATAACGAACATCATACCACCATGTCTTCTTAGTACATACATACATACCTACATGTGTGTGTATATTACACGCGAGTATGTATTAAGTTTAATTTTATGTCACCCCTCGAACTCCTCGAACAATTTCCTTACAGTTTTTTAATCTTAATGAAATGGCGTATACATACTCGGTTTTTTCACCACTATAGTTTCTAAAGTACGTGTGTAGGGTGTCATTAAAATTTCCTATTATATTAACAAAGCCACCAACAACACACACATAGCCACACACAAACACCCATGTACTCTCCAACAACATTTGTAAAGGGGTTAACATCCGCTCATGTCGGCTGCTGGTTGTTGTTGTTTTTTGTCATGAGACATTTACATGCGGCATAATGAACCGAACCGAACCGCGCCGAACCTACTGCACTCGCACATCTCTACTCATCCGCATACGTGAACGTGAAAGCAGGCACAGTCATACACACATATAGATACGGATATGTATGAGCCGCTCACTATGCGAGAAGTGTCTCTTAAACAGTATGCGAGTAATTGAGTGTGCATGTGTGTGTGTGTGTGTGCGGATGATGATGATGATGGCACTGATACTGACACCGGGTACTGGTGGTAATGGCGGCGAGTGTTTGCGAATGTACTTGGTACACGTATCATCGCTCTCTACAGTGATATAAAATAAAACACTGAAAGTTTTCTGTTGTATTTTTATGACCTTCTTGTTGTGGTGTGTTCTCCTCGGTGGCTGGCTAAGTGCGCTTCAGTGTGTGTGTGCGTTGGCATTTTATTTTATATTTTGTTTCAAATTTATTACTCTCTCCAAAACACACACACTCATGCACATAATTCATGCAACAAAACACTAGAAAATTTATGAGTCGTCGCCGTCTAATTTTTTCTCATTTAGATTTTTTCAACCACAAGTGGTTAAATATAATGAAATTAACATTATAAAATTCTTATTTATCAACAACAGAACACACATTCGCACACACACACGCTGATATGAACCGTAGGGTGGAGTGAAAAACTAATGGCTAGGAAAAATAGCTCCAAAAATTAGAAAAAAATCCAATGCAATAATTGACTTTCTTAATTTTGCCAATGTCCGGAGGTAACAAACGTCCAAAAGTCTAAATTTTTTAAATAAATTTCGATGTCAAATGAAAGATAACTTAACAGCATTTCATATTTTTAAAAAATATATTTTGAAATATAGGTTTTACAGTGGTTCCAACTTCAAAATTCTAGTTTGCACATATTCGAAAAAAAGACTTTATTTACAATTTCGAAAAAGTAGTAGCCCACGATTTATGTGTCAACTTTTTTGATGCAAAATTAAGTATTTTTTGAAAATTTTGCTTCCAATCTTCACTTTGTGTATACTGTTTGTGAAATTTGCTTACGTATTTATTACTTGTATTTTAGGTGTTCCAAAAATTAACCTTTTAAAAATAAAAACATCCAACATTTATCGGAGTAAAACTATAAGAGTATGTAGTAAAAGTACTATTAATCTTAATTTGCCGTTTTTTGTAATATTTTCATTATTATATAAACGGAAATTTTCTCATTATTAAAAAGTTTCTTCAAATAACTTATAAAAATGCCAAATTCCAGAATTTTATGATTGTACATAAAAAAGTCGTATATTTTTGATAACTTTTAATATGAATGTAATTCCTGATTATTAAACTATAAGCTTGTTCGATTGGACACAAGTAACTTACGCCTACACTAGATTCAAAATTAAAAAAATGATTAAGGAAACAAATAACTCGGAGAATGTTATGACGTAATTAATTTAGAAATTCATATAAAACATTACAGAAACAAAGTAAAATATTCTAAAATATAAAAGCAATATAAAACAATTAATATTAAATAAATAAATTCATAAAAAATAAAAACATTGAAATAGTCCAGTCATTAGTTCTTACAAAATAAAAATACCGTTGGATATATTTCTATTCATATTTGATTTCTCTTGAAAGTTTCCAGTTGAAAAATTGTAATTGTATCCCAATTTTTAACAATTTCTTACTGGTTTCATATGTAAAGTAAATTGCTATTTAAGAAGATTTTCACCTTTTATTTCGTCGTTTCTTCTAGGAAAACCAGAAATTTAAAGTATAACCAGCACGACGCTGACTTAATGTCAATACCTAACATTATGCCAGCCATAGTATTGTCGGTATGATTTTTTTATTTCACAAAAATGTTGTTAAAATGTTCTGTTTGTATTTAGTAATAAACAAATACCCATTATTATTGTCAGTAATGCAAATATATGAATTTGAAATATATCTAATATTTCCAATTTATATAGTAAATATAAATTATTACTCAAAATAATCAATAAAATATTAATATTTCCCGTATTCCCGGGAAATTTTGAACGGTAATTCCCTGGAAGAACGATTCGGGAATTCCCGGACCCCAAACCCTAGATCAGAGTCACTTTCGTCTTGTGTTTTTTCAGTGGGCTTCCCATCTTAAACTTCAATTTTATTATTAGAGTCGTGAATTAATTGTTTTCCTCCCGCCGAGAGTTTATCTCAGCTGGGCAGTCTCATAAGAAGTGCACAAATGTCTCTTCTTCCACTACATTGTTGCAGCTAAGACACTGCACCGCACTGGGGCGGTATAGGGAATTCCACATAGTGAGCTCAACTTAATTTATTTTATAAAACTTCTGAAATTTAATGGTAATAACGTGGAAACTAATTTAATTTTGAGCAATCAATTCCCATAAACATATCGGCAGGAATAGATGATATTTTCGAGCAATGAGCTATGAACGATACAAAAATACGATGAAAAATATCCCCTAGTTTAAGTCCATGTGACACTATATTTTTCAACTTTTTCTATGGAAATATATTTGAAAAAGAAGTCGATAGACTTGATAATATACGTCTGAAAATCCTTCATCCTTAAAAAGGCTACATAGTTTCAAAGGATAACATTTTTCAAATAATTTTTTAAATACTTATTGGCTACCAACGATACCAATAGAAGTGTCAACTTAAAGGGAAGAATATCTGCTAAATATACTTTACATTTCACGATTCTAACTGTATTAGTTTAGTATTAGCGACCATTTCAATTTTAACCGTTAAAAAGTAAAATATGAATAAACTAAATAAATTAAGAGGGAAATTTGTAGTGATTGTTATTGTCAAACTAATATAGTTAGAATCACATCATTGAAAGAATTTTTAACAGATATCCTCCTCCTTTATGTGACACTTATTTCGGTATCGTAGATTGCCAACAAGTATTTAAAACAATTTTTTGAAAAATGTTATCCATTGAAATTTTCTAGTCTTTTTAAGGAAAACGCCAATTAATCAAATTTTAACAGCGTCAGTCGTATATCATCCGTTTCAATTGTAACAATATTAAATCATTAAAGTCCTCATGCCCGAATTTTCTTTTTAATATATATATAAAATTTACTATTCTCTTAAATGAAGTATGGTTCTGAATATGATTTCTATAGAGTTTTGGTCTTCCCATTCATACAGAACATGAGTATCAGGATGTTTCTTAAAATAATTATGCTGCAGATATCGATTAAATAAAAATAATATTTTGAAATGTTTCTTCATTTTAAAATCTTTAATCTGTATCACTTCGAATAACAAATACAGTTTTTTTGTACTCAAAGAAATCCTATAAAAAATGAAGAAATTCTAAACAATTTTAATTACAAGAAAGTCTAATTATTGAAATCTGAGACTTCATTTTCGTTTTCGTCTACGTACTCAGACTCAAGTTACCGAATTTGGTGGCTTTCTTTTGAATAATCTTTGTTACAAAAATAAAATTTATTAATTCTGCAAAATATGTGATTATATAGGACTAACTCGTGAAGTTGATTATAGCAACATTGGGCATGAAAGGGTTAATGTAAAGAAAAAGTCAGAAACTAGCAACCTTAAATATGTCAATTTAGCATTTGGGCCCATATGACACTGTCTTTCACCGACTTTTCTATTTTTAACAAAATAGTTGAGATATATTTCTATGCCAAATGCACGAAAAGTACAATAATATTAAAAAATTAACATGAAATCAAAAAAGCCAAGAAAAAATAATGACTTTAAAGGAATCCAATTCAAATTTTAAGAAAACAGTTCAGATGTAGAGTGATTTTTTTGAGGTTAGGATTTTCATGCATTAGTATTTGACAGATCACGTGGGATTTCAGACATGGTGTCAAAGAGAAAGATGCTCAGTATGCTTTGACATTTCATCATGAATCGTCTTACAAACGAACAACGCTTGCAAATTATTGAATTTTATTATCAAAATGCGTGCTCTGTTAAGAAAGTTCATTGCGCGCTTCCATTTTATGGTCAGTTTAATCGACCCACTGAAGCGGCTATTCGGGCTATTGTGACTAAATTTCGCACCAAATTTACATTGTTGGACATTAAACCACCAACACGCTTACGTAGAGTGCGAACTGAAGAAAATATCGCAGCTGTATCGGCCAGTGTTAATGATGACCACCAATTTTCGATTCGTCGCCGTTCGCACCAATTGGGTCTCTGTTACTCAAAAACGTGGAAATGCCAAAATTGGACTAAGCGGATGGACCACCTAAGACGCAGCCGCGGTCAACATTTAAATGAAATTATCTTCAAAAAGTAAATGTCATGGACCAATCTAACGTTTCAAATAAAGAACCGATGAGATTTTGCAAATTTTATGCGTTTTTTTTAAAAAAAAAGTTATCAAGCTCTTAAAAAATCACCCTTTACTGTGGAAAATGGTAAAAAAGGGGAAATTTTACAAATTAGCAGAAATACGATAATCTCACCCTATTTGTTAACGTGTTTCTCGTTAAATCTGCATTGGATTTAATTTTTATGTTTTCTGTTATTATTTTTTAAAAATGAAAAAATGTTTGATTTTACTCGTTTTGACACTCGAAACTATCAATCAAAATCCTATGTATGAATCAAAGAAATCTAGAAAAAAAGCCAGTGTCATATGACAAAGACAAAGTGAGCAGGTTGGCACAATTGGACTTTTCCTTTAAAATTTTTGTACAACTTTTCTGAATTAAAATTTCATTTTGCACATTTTTTCAGACGAAAAATTCTAAGAACTTTCTTTAATAGCTTTTAAGTTAATAATTTCAAATTTCCTTTAACAAGGTTGTCAAAATTCTGCAATCTTGCATTTGGCGAACCACCCCAATCGACATGAGTAAATTTTTAACTGTTTCGGAGTTTGGAGAATTTTTAATGTGCACCCTCACACCCAAAAAAAAACAAAATACCAACAACAAGCATTGTTGTTGTTTATCTTTCAGTATTTGTCTCAAAGCGCCGCTATTGTGCTCATTTACAATACACAAAAGCGTGCATGGAGGGTATTTAATTTCGTCCTGCTTCCAGCAAAGCATGTGATAAGAGGTGTTATGCATGTCATCGTGGTGTCTGCAGTGGTGGTGGTGGCATGTGTGTGTGCGCTAAAGTAGATATGCTTTGTACAATTTTATATGGAGCTATAAAATTTAAAATTAGTTTTAACGTGAGATCATTTCTTAACATAATCGCGCAGTCCGCCCCAGCCTTTTACGCAAATGAATTTAATTTGACTTTTATCAGATTTACTCTTCCGAGCGGATTTATGGTATGTATTGTTTTGCCAAAAGTCCGTCAATGGACACCTTTCATATGAAGGGTTTTTTTATAGAGGGAAATTACGTGATAATACCGAATAAGCCGACTTGAACTTGAAGTAATGTTTTAATTTGAAGATGATTCCATCAAGTTGCGAGAGTGTTTCTGGCGGGGTTAGGGTGGTTCATTGAATCGCTTTGGGCTTATCCATCAGTATATCCAGGTGGTTGGTGGTCTCTATAATTCTATTATATGCAATTTTGCATTTCATTAAAAATAGATGCAAAAAGACACTGAGTCATGACAATGACCCAGTTAAAATCAAATTGTTAGATTTTTAAATAAAATTAAATGTGGGGCTATAAAAAGCTCTGACTTTTTTGAAATTTCTGCTTTTATTGGAAAGGTTGACCTTTGTCATTTAATAATGGAGCACAATATCATTCATATGACTGCCACGACTGGCTCGGCAGTACCTCATCCGATCAACCCAATTTTTCAGTGCAGTCCAAACTCAACACCAAACAGGGACTGTTTGTGGATGCATTGTATTCTCAATACTCACGTGTGGGTTCTCTGAACCCCATATGCGGTAATTTTGTTTATTGACATAGCCACCGAGATGAAAGTGAGCTTCATGATGGCTGAACTGAAGCCTGATCTCTTCTTGAACATTTTGCACGTAAATTTCTTATAGTTTGCTTCAAAGGCTCACTACTTTTAATATTTCCCAAATTTGTTTGAGCGTATAGAGTCCCAAATGTCAAACATAAACCTGAAAATAACAAGTAAGTAAGCTTCAGTCGGCTAAACCGACTTATAATTTGTGTTCCACATTTATAAAACAATTGTAAAAACATGTTCAAATATCAAGTCATAGTGGATCACAAGCACCAGTATAGAAGTTATGAAGGATAGATAGAGGCGATTGGGGGGAGGTATAAGAAGGGGCGTGGCTAAAGCGTAAATATTGTTTATGTTTAAAGTGATTATAAAAAACATTTTTAGTAAAGGGTGATTTTTTTGCTATTATCTTTTTGGCAACACTGGTTTAAACAGCTGACGCACGTTTCGTGTTTTGTTTCACTGTCAAACATCTTCAGTTTGGTCTATAATTTAACCATGTCTTACAAACGAACAACGCTTGCAAATTATTGAATTTTATTATCAAAATGCGTGCTCTGTTAAGAAAGTTCATCGCGCGCTTCCATTTTATGGTCAGTTTAATCGACCCACTGAAGCGGCTATTCGGGCTATTGTGACTAAATTTCGCACCAAATTTACAATGTTGGACATTAAACCACCAACACGTTTACGTAGAGTGCGAAGTGAAGAAAATATCGCAGCTGTATCGGCCAGTGTTAATGATGACCATCCATTCGTCGCCGTTCGCAGCAATTGGGCCTCTGTTACTAAAGAACGTGGAAATGCAAAAATTGGACTAAGCGGATGGATCATTTGAGGCGCAGTGAAGGTCAACATTTGCATGTAATAATCTTCGAACATTAAATTATATGGACCGTACTATCGATTCAAATAAAGATTTCATGCATTTTTCTGGATTTTATGTGTTTTTTTTTTTTTTTGAAAAACTTTTCTATAGCTTTTAAAAAAACACCCTTTATTAAATTGCAAATGATTTTGACTACGCGTAAAGATATTATGTCAGTTTTATAGTAATACTTTTGAGTGATTTGTGTGGGAGGTACTGGAAAGGGCGTGGCAAAACCCGCCATATTTTGCACTCTTAAAGTGATTATAAAAACTTTATCAAATACCAAAATGTAGGTGATTCTGAATATCCGTGTCTAATTCATATGTGTTTTAATTTAACATTGGAATATGGACTATTTGTGTGGGAGGTACCAGAAGGGTCGTGGCAATTTCGCCCATCTTCGAACTTAAACTACGTTTGGGAAAAATATTACCATGTGCGAAGTTTGAATCGATTCCTTAACTCCTTTCGAGATCTATCGTGCACACCAGCCAGCCAAACGGACGGACATGACTCAAACACCTTAAAAAGTTGTGAAACGGATTTGGTCCAAACATACTTGGGGTCTTAAGTCACTCCTTCAATGCGTTACACTTTTTTTCTGTCCCAAATGATATATGCCCACCTACTCGGTAGCGTGAGGGTATAAAAACTAAAGTTATTCTACCTTTCAAAGTCAAAATAATCGGTAGTTCAAATTTAAACTGTTAAATGGTCCACCCTACACTATTATCGGTATTTATTTCAAACATCCTTGTTTAAGCTTCGACTTTGAAAAACAGCCATTACATTTTATAGATTATCCTTCAAAATAGTATAGACACTTTTTGCACTCCCTAAGATTTTTAATTTCTGTCCAAAATTGTTTTTGGAACCACAATTCGTTGCTTTAATTTTTAATCAAATATTGCTAAATTTTGAAATCGATTTGAAGTGTATGTACTTAATTGAAAGCCTTACCCCAGCGCAAAATTCGAAACCACAATGTGATACACAGACAAGTAAGTGGCCAAGGCAAAACCTCTTTCCCGCACTCAGACACACAGGCGAAATAATTAATGAAGCAAGAACGTCATTACTAACCACAATCCTAACATTAATTTCCCAGAAATTTCACAAAAATGAACGCAGACCAAACGTTAATTTCAAATCCGAAAATGCTCTGCGGAAACTGTCAATAACAACTGTTACAAAAATACCTACTAATAAAACCAATACAAAACAACAGCAACAGTAGCAGTGGCAGCAGCAACAAAAACTTAATTAATTCTCTCCATTATCGCTCTAAGCGACATTCCGCCCATCTGCCCGAGCTGAGCCACCGACAAGTTTCGCCATTTATACCCCGCCATTGGGGGAGGATGAGGATCGAGGAATTTGCGGAACTTGTGCAAAGTGAATAAAACGTTTTAGAAGAGAATAAAAATTACAATGAGAAAATTTGCATAGTTAAAATTTTTTTGTTTGTTTAATATTTACCTTTAGTTTTTCCCATGAATTACCTTCCTCAGGCAGCTGGTGGTAACCAACAACCCAGGCAGGCAAACAAATAACGACCACCCCATCAACGCCACCCGCCCCTACACCCCTAGCACAAGAACAAAATAACTCCTTGCGACAAAACCAAACGAAAAGGAGAACGTCGACGACGACGAAGAGAACTGTCACGTTATAAGAAAGAAATAAAGGGAATTTTTTGTGACAATAGTAAAGTATTTTAAAAAATATTTGTGCCAAAAAACAACCATACTACATACATACACAAAGAATGCGTTATATAAACACACACATAAATGTGAGTGTTTGTATGCAGGAGGGTTATATACATATGCATGGCTGACATAAATCTATGAACGTGTAGGTATGTCCCTACAGGACCAGACCATTGAATTACAGAGATTTTTAATGAGTGATGCTGCAATTTACAAAACACAAGAACAGAAACCGAGCTCCAATTAAAAACTGTTGCACTTAAAATTTAAATTAATTAATTTTGAGACTGTGCTCAATTACAATAGAGGCATTAATTCAATTAATTTTTAATGGATACTTAAAAAATAACTGGATAATTATTTTTTTCTGTGTTAATTTATTTTGTTATCATAAAATCGGGTTATAAAATCCCAAAGTATTGATTATTTAGAAAAATGTTCGCCATTCCATAAGAAGAAAATTATGATTACCTGCACTGAAAGAATTTTCCTTCATAATATTTATGAAGCGATTTCAAAAAGGTTCTTCATAAATTTAGTGAATATGTATGTTATTATGTATGTATGAAAAATTCAAATATTTCATACAATTTTTCATAAACATTTCATATTTCTTAAAACAAAATTGTTAAATTAGTGAAACTCAGTTTCATAAGAACAAAGAAAGATTTCATAGTATTAAAGCAACAATTCTTAAATATTATGAAATATGTCGTAAAAAATGAAATGAAATGAAATGTTATGAAATGTCTTCATAAATATAATGAAGGATTACATATTTTTTATGAAATGATTGATAAATTACAACTACATTTTCAGTGCGTCGATTTCATTCGTTGAATGCTAGCAATTCTCATTGCTTATTCTCATTCTCTAACTCTGACATAAGTATTTACTTTGGTCAAAGACATGCTCATTGCAAAGACTCTCGCAATGATGGTGTGTGTTGATTGGTTAGTCAATAAGTCACACCTTTTTTGCTTTTCTGTTTATATTAGAAACTTCGGTATAAATTATTAATGTTTGCATTGTTGCGAGCGATGCGAGCACATGCATAACATTGAATTGGCAAAGTGAGATTTTTAGTGTGTCGACTTAGTTCGGTGGAATATTTTGTTTATCAGCGCTTCTCATTTGTCATATGTGACAAATCAGGGTTCATTTGTCATGAACCCTGATTTAAGTCAAAGACATACATTCGTTGCGAAAGATGGGGTAGCGCCCATCGAAACTGCGCAGTCAACTTTTAGCTGCAACAATAAAGGTCTCACTTTGCCTTTTTGCTAATTTTGGGTTCTGCTGAAGACTTCAGCACAACCTTTGGTCTTAAACCAAAATAAATGACAACACATACAACATAACAGACCAACTATACATACAAACAACAATTATTAATATTTATGAAACTTTTTCATAAAATTAATGAAGTTTCTTCATAAATTCTATGAAAATTTTCATAAATCATATTATGAAAAAAAAAAATACAAATGTTCATCGTATGAAGAACTGCATTTCATAGCTTCTAAGAAATGTTTCATAAATTCTATGACACTTTTCATTGATTTGTGCTTTATGAAACATGTTTCATACATCTTATGAAGTGTTTTATTGCCGACTTTTAATGAAAAATTTCACTGATGTTTGAACTGGGATATTGTCCTGGCTCAAGACCATTTTGCATCTATATTTTATAGAATGCAAATTTATTTATAAATGGCATGGTGACATTCATTACTTGGCTGCAGACTACCACCATCATGATTTCGACCATGTCAAAAGTCTTTTCAAGTGGCTTCGCTGCGACTTTGCAACATCAAACCCAAAATCATAAATAAATAGAAATATAAGACCGATAGCACCCAGTTGTATATGCCAGTTAGTATGATAGTAGTCTAAGTCACACTTTATGCGTTTTGAGATATGCAATGGTTTATGTTTGAGTCAGTTGAAAAATATTTTTCCACCGAATCACAAATTTTTTTCTTAGAACATCATTCTACATATCGAACTTTAAAAAAAATCAACGCCGTTTCTTTAAGAGAACTACTACTTTCAGAGGATACACTGACATAGGCCACTTTCAATCTTCTCAAATTTGATAAAATATTCTATTTTATTTCTAATAAAAAGTAATATTTCCTTACCAAAAATGAAAGAAACACAGAATATTAAAAAAATATCTACAGGTTGTTCGTCTAGAAACTTTATATTGATATTATTATTTACTTTTCAAATAATTTAATAACATATATGAATAACATATAAATATTCAAATTATCTGAATCAATTAAAGTTGACTTTATAAATATAAAATGTTTGTTTACATCACCACACATCAATGTCAAAGGATATAGTATGATTTAGACCACTTTCAAACTAACACCGAAGACAGTTTTGGTGTGCATAAAATTAGAAATTTCATTGTAACGGTAAATTTTTTATAAATGTAAACAATAAATATGCTTAAATTCGAGATCTGATCAAAATAAAGAGACAAATTTTCATATATTAATTTTGACTCAGACCACTAAATTAAAGATAATCATGATGGCTACAAATATTGCGAATTACATTTTCAAATGAAGCAGTGGTTTAGGAACTGTCTTCAAAACTTTGAGATTTTTTCGAAAAAATCTATTTTTGCTTGCACGAAGAAAATCATAAAGAATTAAAAAGTCAAAAAAAAAAAACATTTTTGAAGAAAATTTAAGCATAATAAGAGTTATGACCCTTATGTAGAAACGAGAGAAATTATAAATAAAAAATGTTTTTTTACATCACCACACATCAATGTCAGCGGATATAGTGTGTCTTAGACCACTTTCAAACTAACACTAACGAAAATTTTGGTGTGCATAAAATGAGAAATGTCATTGTAACGGTAAATGTTTTATAAATGTCGAAAATAAATGTTCTTAAAATAGAGATCTGATCAAAATAAAGAGTAAAAATTTTCATATCTCATTTTTTTTTTATTTTTGACTTAGACGACTATAATACTAACTGCACATATGTTAAATTAAATGTAATCATGATGGCTATAAATATTGTGAATTGTACTTTCAAATAGAAGCAGTGTGAAATTTTTTACGAAGTTATTGCTTAAATTCATTTAGTTATACGTGAATGTACTTCTACACGATGGACCATAACTTCAAATGTATCCATTGGTTTTCTTTAACTAGGCCTTCTTCTTCGCTAAGATGCCAGCTATTACAAACTAAACTAAAATATTCAGTTATGTAATTTTTAAAGGTATTTTTTCGTGCTATTTAAACAAAAATTTTAATTTTTTAAAAAATCTTTTTCGTCTATAAGGAGTATTATAACTTCTACATTTATCCATAGATTTTTTACATATAAAAATAGTTTTTTGCATTCGAATTTTTCAATAGATTTTTTATAATATACATATAATTTTTCCCAAATTTTTGGAGGCTGTTCCTAAACCACTTCTTCAATGTGAAAGTGTAATTTCAAACATTCTTAGACATTATAAAAATTGAGATTTAAAAAATCTTTTGTGTCTATACAGAATATCACAACTTTTACATTTGTCCATAGATTTTCTGCATATAAACTTGTTTTTTGCATTAGAGTGTTAGCTATTAAATAATAATATAAAATACTTTTTCCGATTTGTTTCTATTTTTGATAATTTTATCGTGCCAGCAAAAATAGATTTGTTTCGAAAAAAAATCAAATTTTTGGAAGCTGTTCCTAAACCACGGCCTTCTTCTTCTTCGTTAAGATGCCAGCTATTACAAACTAAAATAAAATATTTAGTTATATAATTCATAAAGTTTTTTCGCGCTACTTAAACAGAAATTAAAAATTTTAATGTTTCCCAAATTTTTGGAGTCTGTTGCTCAACCACTTTTTCAATGTGAAAGTGTAATTTGCAACATTTGTAGACATCATAAAAATTGCGATTAAAAAATATTTTGTGTCTATATACTTTTACATTTATCCATAGATATTTTACATATAAAAATATTTTTTGCATTAGAATAAATCAAAATACTTTTTTCCGACTTCTTCTATTTTTGATGATTTTTTTGTCCCATACAAAATACATTTTTTTCAAAAAAAAAAAAATAATTTTTGGAGGCTGTTCCTAACCCCCTTTCTTCAATGTGAAAGTGTAATTTGCCACATTTATAGACATCATAATTATAAGCGGGTGCAATCGGCCAAATATATCCAAAGTGAGAGTATACATGTTGAAGGTACCTGGACGAAAATTTTAATTTAGTAAGAAATTTAAAAATTTTTTTGTGTTGACTTTTGAACCAGCTGCTTCACACACACAAAAATATTTTTTTGTTTTGGGAACAACATTTTTCCCTTTTTTGGTGCAAAGTGCTATTTGCTTGGATAAAATACCACATTTACTTTTGTAATTGTTGCTTTGCTACAACTTAATTAAATGTTGGTTTATTTTTAAATTAAAGATTATAATTAAAAATCCACTAAAGGTCATAATCGAACGACCACGACCTGTACACAGGAATAACAATTTAGGAAGACAACAACAGCAACTACGAAAACGACAACACTTAAGACAGCAGAGACGACAGAGTATATAAAAATGTGAAAAATTTTCTATGTCAACACATTCTACAGAAACGTCATCATACTTTTTATGTACCAACGAACGAATGAACATCCTGGCACACAACACCAGCACCACTACCATTACCATCTCTCTAGGAGCAAAAGACTCCAAAAACAAACATTTAAGAAATGGAAATTCATATCAAGTAAACAACAACTACCTACCTACCTAGCGAACGACAGACAAACACACCAAAACAAGTTGCCAAAAACTTGTGCAAGCAAAAAAGGGGTTAAGGAACAACAACAACGCACGTACACCTGAATGAAGCAAAAACATGCTAAAACTTATCTGGAGAATAACAGATGCTTTAGCCTGACGGCATAAGAACAGAACTGAACCGAAAGAGTATGCACCACAACAGCCAGCCAGGCTTGGGTATATTATCACAGAAAAAAATGAAGAATTTTCAGGAATATGAAAGGTAGGAGATGAGCAACAGCAGCCTGGCACTGAAAGTTGAAGTTTAATCGCACATACTCGAGTACATTCACATAAAGAAAAAAATAATAATGGCACAGGAAATGAACAAAGTTCTAGTTGAACGACAGCGATCACATAATGCACTACATTATGAACCGGAAGCCAAAATATATTTCCTTTGTGGATGAGAAAATGGAAAAGAAAATGGTCATGTTGCACAAAGAATTGTCTGGTGTATTATGTGATACTGACCACGTGTTGTGGTAAACCTAAGCACTATTTCATGATTGACTAAAACTTGACTCTAGCATTGAGATATTTGTCCAAAATTCAATACTTGTCCGTCCTATGAAGAAAACATGTTCAATTGCCTTCAGATAAATTATTCAGCCATTAAGCATATGATTCTGGATGGGCAATTTTGTCACGCATGCATTAATTTTCATAAAAGGGGGGAATTATGGCAAATGAATATACCTGCAATTGACTGAATTATAATTTCCACCACATACTAACAATGCTGCCTCCTAAGTTATTTAGTTCTCTAAGCTAAAAATTATCTGCAGGCATAATTTTCAGATTGTAATACCTTCTTCTCATTATGCTGATTTTTTCTTGTCTACACACAAATGATTATATCTTTTGTACAAGTGTAAATTTTTAAATTTGATGTATGTGTGTATTGTTGATCTGTTGTTGAATTATGTTTTTGATATTGTCCAGTTTGAGGCCATTAAATGATAAAACCTGGATTGTATTATTATAAATTTATTTTTTTGCAGTTCTTGTATAATTTGTACCAGACCGACAAATTGTACAATCCTTGATAAATTTATCCTATTCGTGAAATTTTCTGGGACAGTGAAAAAAGCAATTTGTTTAATTTGGAATGAAATGTGCTGGCATTTTTCGCTTAGTGAACATGTTGTGGTTCAGTCATTGAGCAATTTTCCCCTCTATTAAATTTTGATAAGCATACAAACAATTTATCCATTGCTGAGTTTTGAAATTTGTCCTAGCTAGTGGGTAATCTGTTCAAAACGGGAAAAAAGTTGGGATTTCAGCAAGCTATCATATATTTAAAATATCTTATATGTAGTCACCTTCTTAGTAGTTTGTTCTAGAGAAAAAACAACTGCTCAAACTTTGAAAATATACAAATTTACTTGGACTTGTATTGTGATTCAAATCCATCACGATCTTCATAAAGAAATCCTGAGATTGACCAACATATTACGGAAAAAATAATAAAGATAAAATACCAACTTATCCTTTACTCAAAATGTTAGATATCGTATATGAACATTTGACAAGCCCTTGAGCAATGAACTAAATAATCTCTGAGGTTTCCACTTAGTTCCAATGGGTTTATTACCGAAAAATTAACAAATAATGAAATACTTTTTATTTATTTTGGGCGATTTTTCCTATAGGGAGCTATTATTACTTGTATATTCAACTCATTATAAATATATCATGTGTAAACTACACCTTTTCAGTTGTAATTCAAAAGACAACACTTGAAATTCAAAAGACACCAGTTGAAATTCAAAAATTCCATTTGCAATTCAAAAAATGTCAATTGAAATTCAAAACTCGTCATTTGTAATTCAAAAGACAACATTTGAAATTCAAAAGTCTTCATTTGACATTCAAAAGCCATCATTTGAAATTCAAAAGACATCATTTGAAATTCAAAAATTATTCTATTTGAAATTCAAAAGATTCCATTTGAAATTCACAAATGTAAACAAACTTATTTAAGAAAAATATAAATTAGGTGAAGTAGCATTTATATTTTCTGCAAATTTGGATATCTGCAGTTTTGGAAACATATGACGACTTTTGAATTTCAAATGGTGTCTTTTGAATTTCAAATGGTGTCTTTTGAATTACAAATGACGAGTTTTGAATTTCAAATGATGAGTTTTGAACTTCAATTGATATTTTTTGAATTTCAAATGGAATTTTTGAATTTCAATTGATATTTTTGAATTTCAAATGGAATTTTTGAATTCCAAATGGTGTCTTTTGAATTACACTTGAAAATGGTGTAGATCTTAATTCAAAACCAACGTAAGCTACGTAACTAAGGGAACCACACAATTGACGAGGTTAAACTGGACACATCAGCTCGGGATCATATTTCTGATGTCGTTTCTAACCAGTACGGAACAGAAACAACTCAAAATTTCTTTCAGAAATATGGAAAATATCTGTTTTGTTTTCTCTGGTAAAGAGGATGAGCTATATCTGTTCAAATTAAGTATACCTATAAAATGTTGGTACAATTGTATGACATTGCACGATTAGGTCTACGATCTGATACCCTAATAATAGTATCTTGCAAGAGCAAAAGATAACCGTGGACGATTCTCGCATAAAATTCTATTGTAAAGAATGGTCAACTCGAATATAGTGAGTTGTTTAGTACCAGAGGATGTACCCTGGTATCCATTTAATGGATTCTCATAGAATCGTAGTACAATTTAACGATATTGAAAGACAGAATTCGATATCGGGAAGATTTTTATATTCTGTGAAAAAAAAAATAATAAATTTTCAACAAAAAATAACATGTTGAGATAACGTATATTTGAACTGCAAACTTTTTTAATATTTTTGTCGAAAATTGTGTCATTTTTACAATAAATTAAAGCGAATTTCGATTTCGAATGCTGTCATTAGCCCCAGATCTAGAATCTGGTGATACCTTAATAATAGTATCTTGTAAATATAGCACCTGAGCACCATTTTAAGGTGAATTAATACAGTTATTTGCTCGATCCATTAATCAATGACTAACAATGTGGGTTAGATCACAACCTCACGATTTCGATCTAAGCCATTTTTTGAAAATCTCTTAAAGTCCTTACTAATGTATTTAGCTAGGTGGCAAGAAACTAAACTCAAAACACTGAGGACGAGAAAAAGACCTCTGAAGTGGATTCTTACAGAAACCTTGTACAATTTTATGACAAATGATTAGGTATAACATCCGATACAGTTTCTTGTAGGGAGGATTCGATTCGTAGATGAAAGATATTGTCAACCCAGCGGAGAAAGGTCGAACCAAGCATTTTCATATCTGACAAAAATTGATGAAAATACAGCCTCAACTTTTGGTAATGGATGATGATTTATGCTGTATTTTCCTTTCTTGGAAATTTTTGCCAATAACGCCAATTTACAAACATTTTGTCGAAGGGTTCTGTACAAAATTTTCTGATATATTTTTTGTAAATCCGAAAGTCATTAAAAAATGCTTAATTCTAGTTTTTTTAAACCTTAAGGAGTCAAGTTGATTTTTTATTATAAAATATAATAATTTCTGATTAATTTTTATTTTTCACACCACTCGACCTTTTAAGAAGATAGTGGGACCGCAATTAAAAAAATATTCTCTCATTCTGTAGCTTAACATTTCCACACTGTACTCGCTGGATCCACGTCTACCTTTGAGGTGTAAATCAAAACATTGCTTCTACGTGGAATGTAATTCACAGTAATTGGTAACCCTCGTAAATGCCCTTAATCTGACGTAAAATTAGGGGTGATCGAAGAAAATTGAAATTTTAATAAAAAATTTACAAGAATTTATCAATAAAAACGCTTTGAGTTAATTTTAAGAATAATACGGCTCATTACGCATAAAATAAGTTTATTTATTTTTGTTTTGATGTCCTTTTAACAACATTTTTTCTAGTTGTCATTTAAACGGCACATATTGGTATGATTATAAAATAATTTTTTGTCAGAAATAAATTCATCATTGGTATCTTAAAATATCCTCCAAATATTCAGCTTCTTAATTCTGGCTTGCCTGGATTTTGTGTTCGTGACTCAGTCTAATCCAAATTGTATGAAAGTGTGAGATTGAAATTCATTGAAATTAATGAAAATCATAATAGCATGACTACAGCGAACTAAAACAGTGACTCAATTCGAGATGCAAACTACTATACTTCTTAATTGTAGTGACTACGTCACGAAGCATGTCCCAGCTTATTCTTCTCTATTCAGGTTTTTCTACTCATAATCTCTATTAACCCGTATTCATAAGTCATTTCTTGAAACTAGTTCGTTTACCTGTTTTGCAAAATGTATGCTATCCTCAAAATTCTTTCTTTAATTTAAATTATCTTAGACATGACTGTGGAATACCAACTAGGACCCGTCTGTTATTCTGGCAATAAAACTTTATACTCTTTCCTGTTGGCGTACATACATACATATTTTGCCAACAAAACACAAGAGGAAGAAGAGGAAGAGAAATTCAGGTTGATAGCTTGACGGGGAAAGTAGGTTACTTGAATGTTAAAAATAAAATAAATAAGAAGCGAAACTTTTAAATAAAATATTTTTAGCTTGAAATAACTTTTAGCATCATTTTCATAATAATAACAGAGGCAGCAAGCAGCACCACCATCAGTACAACAACAATAAACAATGCTTGCCCTAACCCCTACCCTACCTTAGAAACTTAACCATCACCCGAAGAAAATGTAGATGATGACAACGAAGAAGAGAAAGAATAAAAGAAAGAAAATAGTAACACAAAAGCAACCATTATAATTCAAACACTGTGTCAACAAGATGCCACCGCCACTTTCCACAGTTTGCCACGATGACGGGTCTGGGTGATGATGACGGCTATGCTGGGCATGCTCATGCTCATGATGATGATGATGATAATGTTGATGAACAGTACAGGAGTAGGGTGATGAGCACAAGCAGGATCAGCATGTTGATGATGGTGGTGATGATGACAATGATGATGTTGGTGACAGCGACAATGAAGTTGATGATAAATCCAAAGAACAACAAATTAAATAAAAAACTTTGTAATTTTTTATTCTGCTTAAGGTGTTAGTAAGAAAGACACCGACGACAACAAACCCAAAACAGACAGCGTTGTTTGATTAAAGCAACGAATTAAATGGATTTCGGTGTTGTCTCTTGTCTTTCGTGTTTCTATTCTGCTCTGCTCTGCCCTGTTCCGACATACAACAAATAGCTTTACACAAATTGGAAATTTCCATTAAGATGTATTTTGTGAGATTGAGCTGAATTGTGAACCCTTCAGCGGTCATCAGGACATCCTCCCTCTTCCACCTCCTGCTAGGCCAGGTCCTGCGTGTCCTTCTAAATAATAGATGTAAATCTTGGCTTAATTAAGAAACTCTTGCCATGGCGCGAAACACACAAAAACAAGTCATATTCTTGCTATTTGTAGCAGTTTGCATGCCTTTAATTGAACACTACCCGTATAATTTGCCAACATCATCGCGAGCTGTGCTAAGGGTTGGGTTGGAGTGGGGTGGTTTTGGCACGGGTTTGCCAGTTGTCTTGGAGCTGTTCTAGGAATTATTTTGCCCTGCTGTTGCTGTTGTTCTCGACAAGTGTGGAAAACTTTTCGCCTTCCCTCGTTTTTTTTGCACTTCGCTCTTCCTGTTTTGTTTGTGGGGTTGTAAATATTGCTCAACTAATTGATATGCAAAGTGGCTGGGATTGAGGAGCATGTCCTGGGTATATAGAAGTGACTGGTGGTGTTGTGTGAATTGAAACCATAATTGTTTCTAAATGCTTTTGGAACATTTTCAGATTTGAACATATGTTGTTTGTACTGCTCTCGATGTTAAATCACACGCACACACACAAAGTATCTTCTGGAGAGGGGGTGGTGGGTGTAGATTGTTCAAAAGAAAAGATAGAACCAGTAAAATTGCTCATAAATAAGTTATACCAAAGAAATGTATGCATAATTAAACATGCACAATTACTGTTTATTATTAAACAATTTCATGTAATAACTCTTAATAGTTGTACGTACGAGTCGTAAATCCAATAATACTTACAACTATCAGAACAATTTATTTTCAATTGTACAAAATATGTTATCTTTGAAAACTAAATTGAAAAGTTACAATGCAATAACTCTGCATGCATTTGCAATGTACATATACATATTCAAACATATAGACATGCTTAGCCATATTTGTAAAGAAAATTTAGTAAAATATTCATGATGGCAAAAGTACAGGGCAAATATTTGGTATACATGCCTGAGATACGCAAAGATCCATATAAGGTTTAGTAAAATATTTCAGGAATTATTATTATTTCATGGAATTACTATTCTGGTACAAGACTTAAGCACTTCAAGTTAGATTGTTTAGAAAATAACACTGTTTTTCTATTTTCATGGAGGTTTTCTTTTTCGTGGCAGTAAAAACACTATGTAAAAAAATAAAAATAGACACCCTATATTGCATTCTATGAAAAAATAATATAAAACATTAAATATTTTTTCTATTCTTTTTTTTTGATTTTTTGACAGCAAAAACATTTTAAATTTTTTTTCATTTCCTCTTCCTGTTGCTCCTTCAAAGGACTATAAAGTTCCAAAGGATACAATTTTTCAAAAAAAAAAAATATTTTAAATACTTATTCCCACCATATAATATCGGTATTAGTGTAAAATATTTCGAAAACGATTGAAAAATATTTGTTCCTCAATTTTTGGACAAAGTTCATAGAAGACTGTCGTAGCCATTAACATATAATCGTACTTATAGTACCAAAATTACGGTACAAACATGACTTCGCCGAAAATTGGAAATAAAACTTAAAAAAGTACCCGTAACTAATTGTTTGGTTGATTTGATGCCTCAAAACACAACAGGCTCAGGACACGAAAGTTTTATATTTTTGTTGCATAGTGTAATAATATACACTGATATTGTGCGGCAAAATCCTTTTCAGGCCAAGAGTGTAAGAAAAATTAGAAACGACCCAATTAGGCTGAATTATCTTTATAATCTTTGCAAATATTGTAAACATTTTTATTGAATCATAAAATAGACACCGGAAATCGATCTTTAAATGATCTATGTAGATGACGTTAGTAAATCGCAGACAAGCGACAATATAATAGCCTATATATTTTGGGAGTTTTGAGATAATCATATTTAATTTTTTTTTATCAAATCGGGTGTTTGAGTAATATTGCGCTATATATTAATTTGTTGTGAACGTTTCTATGAATGGATAACTTATTAATTTCTACGCAACCTTTAAGGATGAGAATTTTTGAATGAGAAATTATACGTTATTTTTTCTAATGAGCTTTTGACCCACGTTGCGGAACTAAAATTTGACCAAATTTTGACCATATATAGAATCAATGATAGAGATTCTAAATATATAATAAACAACAATGGTCTATGAGCACAGAGTCTATATTGATGGGACGATATGTCAGTATTCATCCTTTGCAGATGGGGTGTGACATCTAAATTTATTTTCTTTCATCGTGTGTGGAATCTCCTATTAATTAGATGACCTGTCATGTCCTTGGTGGCTCATGTGCTCACCTTTGTCCACATGTATCCGAATTGTTAGGGTTGTTGGCATCTACTTTATACATAGAAAAATTATTGGATCAGTGCATACAATTATGATCAATAGCTAGGCAAATTAGACGATAACGATAAGACTTTTGTACTTAGTAATTTAATAGCTTCTAATTTGAATAGAATGAAATGAGCCGAAGAAGAAGACCTTATTTGGAATCGGAGGAAAAATCATAACAACGTTGGGAAGTATTGTAATACGAATGAAAATAGAAGCAGATTAACTAAACGTTAATTATCATATTGATGTGCTGTACGCTGCTATAATCGGCAACGACGAATAGATTTGACCATAAATAAATATGGTGCATGTTTTAGCCGGAGAATGCCAGAGGTTGATTTGTTCCATAGATTAATTTATGAGTCTGGGACTCTGAATTCAAATATGAACGATGGTGAGTCAAGCAAATTATCGGTCCATGGTCCGTGAAACGTTGTGGTTAGAATTTTTTCACTTGTGTATTTTCTAAACTTCAAATTGGACCATTTTAACGATTAACGAAGCTACCACGGTGCGAATATGACTATGACGATGGTTTTGTTCTCAACTTCATTTTAAATATTACACATATGAAATAATCTTGTTCCTAAGATTTTAAGGTTTCATGAAAGGAAACAGCTCGAAGGTTTTATAAAATACTTTTCACTCTTTATTTAGAAGGCACCGTCGCTTATAACTACAAATGCTCGCTTCTATTGTTCGTTCCTTGTTCCTTTTATACACAAATTTAGAAAGAAATAATGTAGTAGCAGTATTGAACAAGTAAAGTAAATATCAACATGTGGCATAATGAATATTAACAGGTTGTATGAATGTAAATATCAACAAGTGGTTTGAAATTATATTTACATTCATACATGTGTGTCGAATAAATAGTAACAGAACTAATAATTAGTTTCACATAAAATTCTGACATTATTATATAATTATTCTACAGTTTGTGATTGGTTATTTATTATTAAATTACTATTATTATTTTTATATATTTATTATTTCGTAAATATTAATTTAGTTTTTTTCTCTCTCTCCGTCTCTTTTAGGTAAGTTTAACCTCCAATCTATCGGATGTTTGGCATACATTGACTTAGTCTAAAAAGTTTAAATAAATACGGTAATTATCATTAATTAATATATATAATTTCATTAATCAAAGATTTGAATGCCCGTTAAAATTGCCATAAAGAGATCCACAAAAATGTCCTGGAAAGCAATTTTAGTATTGATTCCTCTTAATGCATTTTATTGTCATACTCATCAATAACACTTTTGTATAAAACAAAAAATAGATAGAGGGGGTAAACAAAGAATATACGTATATCGGGGTTTTGAAAGTTTACGGTGGTCATTTTAGATGGGGAATGATTATTTCCTCCTTGGCACATTATTATAATGAAACGTTGTGATCCTTACATTTTAAGTATCGGTTGTATTCAGCAATATTACTTAAAACACTACGCGGTACATTTTTGTGGTCCCTTTCTTGAAAAAGGGTAAACAACATCCTTAAAACAGGAGTCTAAGTGGACTAAATGTTCTACAAAATTCTTGCCTTAAAATTCTAATATAAGTCTCTGAGTACACCAAAACTCAATACTTTATCTAAATTCCACAACTAAGTAAAAACATAAAACTCATTTTAGGGTTAATTTCGTACCTTTTCCGAATTGGTGCTAAACTATCCTACAAAACTGAATTTTAGAGGAGTAATAAGACTGTTATGAATTGTTACCTCTGTAAGTAAACTTTACCACATTTCCCTTGATGATGGCAACAGCTGCAATTTTTTTGACGAAACACTCTAATGTAGAAATGTAAGTTCGTTGATAATTTATAATAATAGCACTGGTAACATTTGTTTAGTTCTCGGAAACAGTTCTCTATTCCCCCATTAAAAAAGTTAAAGGTACATTTGATTTCTTGGCGAGTCCTTTCAACAAAATAAATATTTGATTAAATCTCACCATAACAAAAAACTTGAAATACATACATATATGTAGACGTCTCGAGTGTATGTAGATTTCTAAATGACTGCACTTTGCAATTTAAACTTTGTTTTGCGTCGCGTCATATGTCGCGCCATAATAAAATTACATGTTGTTACTGGGAGAGAAAAAAAGAACAAAAACCGCCAGAAAAACAGGTAAATACTGTAAGGACACTGTGTTGCAGGACATTTTTAGCACGTGGCTTTGTGTTCCAAGTAAATTTCATAGTTACATGTATGAAGCGGGGGTGGAGGTGGGAACCGTTTTAAATTGTTTTCCAGCGAAGGATTAAAGTAAGAAACACAAATACAAATTAATTTCAGTACGACGACAATTTACTGCATGCACAGCTGGCGGAGCCAAATAGTTTAACATTCGTTTTGGTCAAGACATTGTTCGGCGGTAAGGGGTGAAGGGTAAGTTCTCCCCCCTCCCCCAAACCAGTTATGAAAAATTGTTTTGCTTTGCCTCACCATATAAGGTGACTTATTGACTGGAACCTACTGTTCATAGTTCCCAGACAATCAATCATAAATCAATGCTCTCGTTCACTGTTGTCTAGAAATAAAGCCAATAACTTTGTTAACTCGAACTAGAGCGTGAAGCTCTCCCTCCACTGGCCGACCAACTCCCAGACACTTTCAAGTATTTATTAAAAAATTTCTTAATACCAAAAGTTTTGAATACTTCAACACAAACCCACCAAAAACAACAATAATAAAATTAACCCATTAATAAATAAATGGTGGATTGTGGCTGGATATGAAAAAGGACCGAAGAGAAGGAGGCGTGAAGCACAAAAGCTTCATTTGTGGGATAATCAAACAATCTTTGGCATAAAATATTTACCACTGTTTCACCAACTGTGCAACCAAACATGAGAGAACTTTTGCTCAAGTGTATTCCGAAAACATGTTAAGTAAATGATAAGTTGATAAAAGCGAACGAAAAACTTTTTCCCATCCGTCTAGTCCAAGTAAAACGGTGTTCTACATCCAGCCAACACCAACCATCTCCAAGGAACAATGGCATAGACGAATAAGGACGCAAGAACGAAACCAACTGACACTACGACCAACCAAACGACCGGCAGATAGACAGACCGCCAGTTACGTTTATAGCGAGTGAATTGCTTTGCTGGTTCATAGCTAGTCGGTGGCGCGTCTGCCCTGTGCGTCTCTGTCGGTAGCGAATGTGAGTGTCTTAAAGGTCTAAATGAAATTGTCTTTTTGTAACACGGCTGGCAATAAAACGAAATAAGTTTTCCTGCCATTAACGCTGGCTGTGACTGTTGCGGCTGTCAACCACAACAAAAAAGGTAGGACGAAAGGACTAAAGGGTGATTGCAGCACCCCGCTGTGTTTGCCCCCACAAATTCAAATGTTTTTCTTGTGTGTTTGTGTGCGTTTTTGGTGCCAAAGAGTAAAAAGTATTTAAGAAGTTTATGGTATTAATTAAACTCAAAATTGACATGTTATATTTGATACAATTAATTAAAGTGTTTGAGGTTAACGACAATCGTATTTTGTCGTCGTCGTTTGTGTATGTCAACATTTTGCTGTTTGTCGTGTTTCATCTTTTCCCATGGTGGCCTTACACACATCCATACGTATATATATAGAGAGAGGACATTTTGGAGTAGTAGTAACTCCTTGGCAACCAAGGAAATGTATCCCATTAAAAGTTATGGATATTGTGAAAACAATTTAACAGCATCATAATGAAATTCGGCCGCTACTTAGGCACAAATATTTCTGATAATTACACAAAAGAAAGGTCACAAATTGTTATTATAATTATGTAGATATATATGTATGTGTATATATTTCTGGACTTATTCCAGTATGGGTACATAAAGGATAACAAGAACCACAAAGTTGTTTTTTGGCCAATGGCAAGTGGAAAGTACTCTCCATTTATTTGAATGTTGTTATATTAAGGAATTTTAGGTTGTTTATATATATAAATACATCTACCGGAATGTGGTCAATAATTCGCAAGAGTATTAGAAATTTTGGGCAGCGTATGAACCATTCCACTGCAAGAGTATAACAATTCACAATATAATATTTCTATGACTTAGATCACAGAATGTTACTACACCCAAAAAACTAACTTGAATCACTTCAAATAAAGTACATGAAACGTATAGGGTGGGTCATTTAAAACTTTAAATTATAATCGGCTATAAAAAGTACTGAGTAGTTTTTCCAATATCTGGTTATATTGGAAAGATTGAACTTTTTCATTTAATAATGGAACATAATATCATTCATATGACTACCACGACGTTTTTTCAGCACAGCCGAAAATCCACACCAAACAGTGACACGATGTGCATGCATTGGCTTCTCAATTGTCACGTGTGGGTTCTCTGAACACCATATTCGGCAATTTTGCTTATTGACATAGACACCGAGATGAAAATTAGCTTCATGAAGTCCGATATCTTCTCGAAAATTTTCCATGTAAATTTCTTACAGTTTGCGTAAAAGACTCACTACTTTGGAAGTAAGTTTTAAAATATATCCCAAATTTTGATCGAACGTATAGCGTCCCATTTCGCAAATATCAAACATAAACCTGAAAATAAAAACTAATGTTATTCTACATTTCAAAGTCAAAGTAATCGGTAGTTCACATTTAAAGTTTTAAATGGGCCACCCCATTTGATCTAGAAGTAAATACTTTAAAATTTTTAGTGCAATCGTTTCTATTTATAATGCTTGTGCAAAAATCCAAAATTGTTTCCGCAGGAACTTTGTGCTCTTCATTAAAAATATAAATCATGAAAAACTTGTAATTTTGAAAAAGCGTTCTTCCCTATTCAGCCCAGCTGCATTTGTCGCCTTTTTACTTTTACTTGTTATTTTGCGTATAAGTTCCAACGATAACTTAAAGAAAATCCACCTTTATAAGGTTCTAAGATGGTTTAGCTATGATTGCCTTGTCTTGTGATATCACGACTGAGTCGACTTTTTTGCAAAACTCTTCCTTAGATGATTTAGCTATGATTGCCTTGTCTTGCGATATCACGATTGAGTCGACTTTTTTTGCAAAACTCTTCCTTAAGGCACGTCAACTAACAAAGCAAATATATTAAAAAAATGTACCCAATTCAGTTATATAATTATATAAATAGCCAAAACATTTTTTTATATAAAATGTATATTCTGAAACAAAAGCCAGTTGATTAATTATAGAAACAAATAACATTTAGAGATGGGGTATACTTTATAAGCCTACCTGGACTTTGTTTTGGCTGTCTGCAAGTAAATGATATCACGGGATGTAGTACGTCTCTTCTATCACTTTTACTCTTTAAAATATAGTATCACCGACCAATCATTTTTTTAACAAGCCTCTACAGTGGGTTGATTTTTTGAACCACAAAGGAAGGCGTTGGGATCCACCAAATTTATCTGATTAGTCTATATGACACAGTTACTTATTCACTAAAAGGTAGTTATTTATATTATATTCCAATTTATTTTTTGTATGAAATTTTAATTTTCTCATTTAGATTTTTAGAGTTAAAAGGGATTGCTTTTCAACGAAATTAAATTGTTGTTTATAACAATTTTTTCGACAGCAAAAATTTTAAGATGACAACTCTGTCTAAGATACTACTGCACATGTATAGAATATGGAACTCCCAACTATAGACATAGTGGACTAATATATGTGGGTATGTGATCACAGATTAGTGTCCAATAGTCCTACTGGTCGACTATACTTTATATATATACTTTATATAACTTATACCTACTGAATGAGATACTTTGGTGAATGAAATTTCCATTGCATTAATTATTTTGACAAACATTTATCTATTTTACGGTGTGATTTAGTTAATACTCTCACTAAATAGGCCGTAATTTTATACTTAATCATTGATTTACTTCGAAATTGATTATTTTCTTGTCTATGATGCAAGTTGAATGTCTGTAGAATAAAATAATATTTGTTATCTATTTCATGGATTATTTTATTCGATTCGCATAGGTACTGATGTTACGGATGCTAAACTGATATAACTTTAAACACAACGCGACGAGCCTAAAATCTCCTAAAATTATTCGAAAATGTAGTTGGAATATTTTTAGCTCACAGGCATATTTATTTATTGAATGTAACCTTTATATCTTTAATGTCAAGATGTAAATTAATGAAATGAAATGGTTTTCCATTTACTAAACTCCACTTTCCCGCCTTTACTTAATTGTGAATAACGTCACAACTTATCCATAGAAATGTCGCATCTCATTCATAACATCGTTCGAAAGTCCATGTTGCATTTGTTTAGCATATCTGTTACAAATACTTGCAATTTCTTTTGTAATGTGTATTAATTTATCATTAAAAACCATTAAAAGAAATATCATTAAATTTGAGTTTTCGATCTTAAAATGTAGAATATAAAAAACTAAATCAAGTGTTTTTTAATGATAAACAATACAATTAGAGGCATGCAATTTTAAATATTTTTAACAAATATTCTAGTCTTTAATTTGCACTTACGCATTGTAAGGTGTGAATAAGTACTTAAAACAGGATGAGATAAGTGAAACATGGTCGGAAGACGCCAATAATTTTTCTTGTTGATTTAAACGCATATCATCCGGTTCAAGTATAATGAATATTTTTTAGAATATATGGTTCAGACAATTATTGTAGCTGAGGGACAATAATACATCAACGAATATAGTGATTCTTGTTCACACTGTTACTGTTGTTGTTTGTTATTAATTGTGGTATGAATAATCTAAATATTAGATTAAATAAACTAATTCTGCGCTCAGGAAATAAAATATAAAATCTTCTAACTAGCCTAATAAATGGTCATTGGATACAGTACCCAAATTGTCATGAATTCACCAATAAAAAATAAATCCCATAAAGTATTTTGTTATTTGTGACAGTTCTTATTTATTTTAGTACACACCCAAACAAACTGCTATGCCCTATGGACGAAATTCACTTCATAATATAAGATTCCAAACATAACACCCTTTTTGTCCTCTTTCTTTTTAACTTACAACACAATTTGTATTTTGTCAAGTATAGCTGATACACTTTCTTTACTAAGAAAAAGTTGACACAAACATTGACATATCTTGTCTGCGATCTGTGTAAACACGAATGACAGACCAATTTAAAGATTTCAACAAAAATACAAATTCGAAAATTGTTGATAAATATCTTGTGAGTGAACAACAAATTTACGAGGAGAAACCAACAATCTGGAAAGTGACAACAATTATAAGGCTGTTTATTGCTCCGACAGTCTTTATATGAACCTCCTCCCACTCCTCATTAACCATTTAGGCTGAATTTTATTTGATTATCTGTACAAAATTGTTGGGAAATGTCTCATATGTTGCTCTAATGAAATACTCGTAACACTAAAAGGTTAACGATTATATACTTTTGGAACAATAGTTAAATGTTTCCAAATAAGGACACTGCCTCTGTGTGTTGGCTTGCTTGAATTCAATGTTGGAAGGTTCATCGTCATTGTAGTGGACTCATGGCCCCGTACACTTTCATATACATTACAGATTAAAACCTTTAGGTTCCTGAAATAAACTTCAATGATCATTGTACGGGAAAGTAAAATGTACTAAATGTAACTGTAGTATTCGCTCCAACGACGGAGTGTGGTACGAGTATGTAAACATTTAATTGCTTTACATAAAATAAATTACTTTATATGTGTTTTTAATACCAATTAAGTACACTTTTTTTTGGCTGCCTCCGCTTCCGCAGTACCACTCATCGAATACTTAGTGAATACCGAATGAGAAGAGGTTTATTTTGGTTGGGGGCGGTTGGAAAATATAAGTGTACTTGTGCACATGTACTATATGGTATATATGTTTGTAATGGGTTATCTAAGGGGAACTTAAGTATTTTTTAATTTAGAGATATGTAAAAAAGAAGATTTAGATTTATTCTTTTTATTATGAAATTGACTTTCGAAAAAAAATCTCATTTGTTGGGTGTGTTCAGCATATCACTTCAATGGAAAATTCTGAATCATGTTGCTAGACACCATTACCAACATTTTGCGTCTTATGATTTTCGTAAATAGACGAAAACGGGGTTCATTTATTAATTAAACCAACTAGTTTAAGATCTGCTTACTTTAGCAAAAGGACAAAGAAAATCCATTTATTGAGCTAACCCACTAGTTTGGAGTATATTTTTGTGTTGATGACTTGCGGAAAAAGGGCCAAAAAGGTCTATTTTTTTAAGCAAACCATCTAGTTAGGGAGTGTTCAGCATAACTTTTAAATTAAAGATTTTAAACATGCTGTTGGGAACATGATGCTAGGCTGCTACACATCATTAGCAACATGTTGCCTTTGGAAAAGGGCATTAATGGGTCTTAATTGCTCGTAAATTACGGATTCGAAAATTACTGCAATATGTTGCTTATTATGACTTTTTCGTAAATAGATCCAAAAAGGTCAATTTATTAAGCAATTTATTAAGTTTAAGGTGTGTTCATGTTGCTAGGCAGACCACCATTTGCAATATGTTTCCTTTGATGACTTTAGCGAAAAGGGCAAAGAAAATGTATTTATTGAGCAAACCAACTAGTTTGGAGAATATTCAGTAGAACCCGTCAGTTGAAGATTCTTAGCATACTGCTGGGAACATGCTGCTAGCCATCATTAGCAACATGTTGCATTTGAAGAGGGGCAAAAGATCCATTTATTGTGCTAACCCACTAGTTTAGAGTATGTTCAGCATAACTCTTAAATTAAAGATTCTAAACATGCTGCTGGGAACATGTTACTAGGCAGCTATGCATCATTAGCAACATGTTGCCTTTGGAAAAGGGCAAAAAGACACATTAATTGCTAACCAGCTAGTTAAGGATATGTTTAGCGTAGCTCTTAAATTAAAGAAATTTAATCGAAAATTACTGCTGGGAACATGTTGCTAGGCAGTTAGCCACCATTAGCAACATGTTGCGTATGATTATTTTTTCGTAAATAGATACAAAAAGGTCCATTTATTAAGCTAACCAACTAGTTTAAGGTTAAGGTGTTCAGCATAACTCTGCAATCGCATGTTTAATGCTGCTGAGAACATGTTGATAGATAGATATCCACCATTTGCAACATATTTATTTTTATGACTTCATCGAAAAGGGCAAAGAAAACACACTTCAGCACAACTCGTCAGTTGAAGATTCTTAGAATACTGCTGGGAACATGTTGCTAGTCAGCAACCCATCATTAGTGCGATGTTGTTTAGGGTCTATTCAGCATAATTCTTCAATTAAAGATTCTAAACATGCTGCTGGGAACATGTTTCTAGGCACCATTCGCAGCATGTTGCATTTGATGACTTTCGCAACATATACTTTTGTACACTTATTGGAGAGTAAGAGGGTTAGTATGTTCTACGATAATATTCCTGATAATATTTAACACGCCCTTTGACTAAAATGTAAAGATAACACAGTTTCCAATGTCGTAAAAAGTGAAAAAGGGGAATTAGGGAAAATTTTAAATTGCCCACTTAACATAGTTTCAGACGGAAGCTCTCAAAATGCCGATACAATATATTTTTGCGCACTGTACCAGAAACTGCTGGCCGGGCCTTGCTACAATGTTACCAAATCACCAATCAGTTTTTGCAACCAAAATATTTCGTACTACTTGTATAAGCCATTTTGTTGCCTTTAGACCAACCAATATGTGTAGGGACACACACACACATGTCAAGGATTTGTTTTATTTATTTGCATAGTACCATCTACCAAAAGGTAAATATTATATACAGCAAACACCGCACGAAGCGACAGAGCTCAAAAAGAGAATTTCAATTATAGCCTGTAATGTAAATATAAATTGAAATAAACAAATACAACGAGGAACCCTGGTAAATAAATGCAAATAGTAACAATATGAAATATCTGTTTACGCCAAGAATATGAATCTATGAAATTCAAAGCTCCCATGCTCGCCAGTCATTTTGAAGCGAATGGCTGAAAGACAGCGAGACTGACAGCCGGGGAGGCAGGCAGTCAGGCAGACAGACAACATTGTTAGTTGCCAAGTAGGAAACAAGGACCATCCGGAACCATCAGGCACAATATATGGCTATTAAATTACTACCGGTAGGATTTTATAGCCAACGCCATAGGACAGAAACTCCATAAAATATGTATTATAATATTATGAAATTCTGCTAATCACTCCACCCGAATGTGATTTTCACAAAGTAAGCTCATGATTAAGATTAATTATAAAAAGGTACAGCAATGGTATCAAATATTGCAACAGTATTAGGTGGGAAATCATCAAGAAAGCTTTCAAGCGAAGAACAAATTTTAACGATAGTAATTCTGTAACCTGAGGCTGTCTGCGAACAGATACATTGAATATGGAAAATAAAAAAGAAAGAAAAAAGAGCAATGCCAATACAACAAAAAAGTGAATGTAAAACAACAACAACAGAAACCGAATACTCCTACCCTTCAAGAAGGCATAAGAAAATAGTCCTCTTGGTTATGGTGTTTTTTGGGTCTTAGAAGGGAGAGGTGGTGTTGGCACTGCGAGAGGCGCTGAAGGTGACGATGTTGATGGTTATGGTGACGGTGACTGGGACTGTGCTGATGATGATGACGTTGATGTTGAAGGCTACGGCGACGGTGGTGTCCCTGTTAATGGCAAAAGGCATAAACAAGAAGAACCAAAACAACAACCACAACGGGCACATTTACACTCACAAACATACACACACACAAACCTGTAACAATATAGAAAAAGGATACCCATTGTGAGCACCGCAACAGCAGCAAACGACCGAACGAGCTCAAACGAAAAGCAACTAAATAAACAATAAGAACACGTCACGTATTGTCAATAAAAATAATAACATCACACTATAAATTTTACTCGAGCAGCAGCAGTGGCAGCCAAAACAACAACAGTAGCAGCAGCAGCATAGAAAGAAAATGAAGAGGAGTAGAAGGAAAAACATACATACAAACCAGCAGCACACAATAAACAGCCGTAATTTCAAACAATATTCGCACAATACGGAACAACTGCTCTCTCCATCAATCTCTCCCTTTCCCATACGCAGAAAAGGGATATTTTCTTACCAACGAAGCCTATAGATCACAAAGTCGCACACCTCAAGGTACCCTACGCCTACATCCGAGGAGCAAAAATGAAAATAAAAAATGCTGCTAATTTTGATCAGCAGTAAATTAGGCTAAGGAAAAGAACTAGGAAAATAATCTTAAAATCAATTGTTGTAAGTTAATGTCTAAGAAAATTCTTATTGTCGAAATCTAGAAAAGTTTTTAAACGCGGTTAAATTGAGAGAACATTTTAATACTTAAATGTCCTTTTTCACTTCTGATTTTTCTCGAAAAAAGTACAAATTGACACATAAAGAGAGAGCTATAGTTTTAAGATCTTCCACAAAAATGATCCTCATAAAACTCCATATAGTTCTGACAGTAAGAATTTTCTCCGACTTTAATTTACAACTTTTTCCATTATTTATTTATTTACAATGGTCTCTTCGAACAAAAATGAAAACTTTGACCAGCTGCACTATAAGATTGTTGTGCAAAAATGGTCTACTTAACACGACCTTTACGAATTATAGAGACACTATTCTGTTTCAATCAAAAAGTCTTAATTTGTTGGACAGTGTTATTTGCCCTTGTTGTCTTTTTTGGACAATTTTAAAATAAGTAAATTTGTAGATTTGTTGGTGATCAACAATTATTTTTATGATTCGAATTCTAACAACATTTCTCTAAAAAACCATGTTTCTTAGATGAATTCCTAGCCCATGGAAATTGACTTCAAATTTAAATCAGACACAGGGAAATGGATAGATAGTCCTAGAATTTGAAGTCCACACATACAAATTGATCCGCCCTTATGTATAGTATCTGATGTAGAGTCCATAACATATATTGTTTCCAAAAATTCTACAGTATGCATTGAATCATAATGTAGGACTTACTATAACATTTCAACATTTTTCTTCCACTTTTTAAAACCGCACTAATTATTTCCATTGACCAAAGTGTCCTCTTTCAGTTGGTAGCAATATCTCCTTTTTGCGTTAAGCAGAAAAAATACAAAACAATTATTTTAAAAAATTATATTGTTTAATTGGTAACTGGCTTAATTGGTTTAAGTCCAATTGGTCGGATTTTTGAAAATTTTAAATTCGATTTAATATATAGAAAGCTAGTTGCTGGCACTCAAAAACATTTGTTTGCAAATTTCACATAACCAGGTAAAATATTATTCTATTAAAACCTTAACCAAGTAAAACTTTAATAACTTCATTTCTTGGAAAGTGTAATATTCGAACAAAATTATTTCAAATGACATTTCTCTAAATTAAATTAAATTTAAAATTTTCAAATATCCGACTTAAACACTTTTACGCGAGCTGCCAATAAAACATAGATATCTTTCAAATATCTATTATTTCAAATATCTAATATTTCAAACATTGGTTTTTTCGAAAATCAAAATAGAAGAATTAAAATTGCAAAAACTTTAAAAAAACTAACCCGGCTATAGCACACGACATTTTGGAGCGAATGGCTGAAAGACAGCGAGACGGACAGCCGGACAGGCAGGCAGAGCTGCCAATAACACACAACTGTTCCCATACGACTACAAAGATGTCCATTACTTTCACATTTATCCATAGATATCTTTCAAATATGCATATATTCCTTTTTTCGAAAATCAAAATAGAAGAACTTAAATTGCAAAAACTTTAAAAAATCTAACCCGGCTATAGCACACGACATCAAAATTTTAAATGTAATTGTAATTGCATTTAAAACAAGGTATAACACATTAAAATCGGTCAGCTATATCAGGAGTTACAGGCGATTGAATGAACACACCTTTTTGAAAAAGTAATATTTTTTCACTGTTAAATTGATCATAAATCGTGAAAAAATCAAATTTATTTCCAAAAAAACATGTACAATATTATGATGAGAATAATACATACACAAACTATCAAAACAATCGCAGCTATTGAGGTCAAAACCGTACCGTTTGACATGGAATGACTCAGCCTGAAAATTAAAATCACAAATATATAAAAATGTCAAGATTTAAAACAATTAAAAAAAACAAATAAAACTTGGTTGTTTTTTTTTGGTGATTTTTCATAATGTAAAACTGCTCCAGTTCTGGTTAGGAAATTCAGTCCAAAATTATGAAAAACTTTCGCAGAAAATGGATTAAATTTCATAAGCAAATTTACCCAAAATTATATAAAGAAATTTCGGGAGATTTTTAATTTAATTTTTGTCATTTTTAATAGGCAATTTTGCAACGATTTTGAACACGCAAAGTAAAAATCTTCTAAATTTAAATTGAAAACTATAGAAAATGGTCCCACATATAAATGGCAAAATTAGATCGGGTATATTTTCGCGATTTTGGGCCACAAATTCTGAAAATAAGTCAAAAAAGGAAAAATAACTGTTGAGTCCTGTAACTGGTCACTAGTGGATAGGAATTGTTCCTAATCTAAACACAAATATATGAAGGGGACCGATGTCTTATTGGCGGTGTGTATTGGCTCGCTAAGGCAAGGTTTACGTGGCCGTTCTCACGGGAGTGTCAAGTAGTGCCTTAAGGCACATCACAAGAAATGTTCAGCATCAACATAAATAATTTGAGAATTGTAAGAGGCTTATATAAAATACATAGATAAAATTCTATTTACGAAATAAAACCTGAAGTGATATGACTTTTTATTCACTTTTGCGAACAGTTCTATGATATGTCCCTATCAAAATTTCTCATGATAGAAAAGTTTATAGCAATTTGCACCTGGTCAAGCATCTTAAATCCCTTAAGAGTGTAGCTTTCTTTGAAACTTAATTTCGGAATATTTTATTTGTTCCATTCCCAGTCGTTTTGAATTGCAGCTCTTCTGCTTTATTATTTCTTTGATGGCAAATTCAAAGTGTTGCAAACGTCATGAACAATTTAATCTACTTGACAGGTAGTTTTGAAGTGTATACCAAAAAAAAAAAAATACATACAGACGTAACCACATAAAGACCGCTGTGTTGCTTATAATGTTGCCATTGAAAACATCAAAGAACTTTTAGTGTGGTATACACCACACAAAAAACAACAATGGACAAACTTTACGTCCTGTGGGGGGAATAAAGAAATTTTCTCGCAGTTTATGGGCAAATCTTGACAGAAGTTTGGCACAATTTTTTTGGTTGAGTTATTTATTCATTCACAATACAGTACGTTGGAAAGGTAAATCTTTATAGATTTGGTTGAATCAACATTTTGGAATCACAAGGAAGGCTTCAGACATTGGGGATAGTGGGTGACAGTGAAAATAGTAATTCTGAGAGGCTAAATGGAATTTAGTGATAATTTAGAGTGATATCTCCACATTATGTGATTAGTGGAACATCACTTTGGTCTTCGGCAAATATAGAAGGGACGAATAGATTAACATCACGGCACAGAATCCTCAAGAAAAAATACTTCATGCCTTCGACGAGATATCGGGAGTTGTTATAAGAGTTCTAATAAATTATTACCACATTTCAGGTTGAATTTCCGAGTGGAGCGATCCACCAAATATGACAATTTCTCCATGATTTTTTTTCATTTTTTCTCAAGTTTGTGAATACTACGAAAATGCATCTCATGTTGTGTTCCAATCCTTCCGACAAATGTGTGGAGGCAGATAGAGAAGTATGTTCAGAGATGATATTGGTGCTGAAAACATATTGAGGATTGGTCATACATTTGACGCCACTAGGGTCTTCCTGGGGGCAGTTAGAGAAATGGAAGCAATTTTTATAAAAATAAAGGAGTCCTTCTTAAGGATTGGAGATAGGGGACAGGTATGTTTTTCGAACATGTTGGCGATAACAAATTAATGGGGCTAGTCTTGCATGTCTTCTCGTTGTGGTGACTCTAGGGCAGTTTTGATCCTTACCTTCATAAACAATTATAAAAAAAGTATTGAAGATACAGGGTAGGTATGTTCTGAGAAAATATAGGGGATTAGTTATAAATTTGACCTCCTTAGGCGACTTAGAGCGGTGGGAGCTAATTTTATAAAAAAAATAGTTTTTGTATGGGAGCCCCATTAAGGAGTGGGAATAAGGGTTAAGTATGTTTGCAAAAAATGTTGGGGAGAGAAATTTAATGATGGTCGGTCTTACATTTAACACAGCTTGGGGCGACTTCGGGTCAGTTTTGGTCCTTGCTGTCCTAACAAAAATTATTAAAAATAAAAAATCGTATGGTGACCACCTTAAGGGCTGAAGATAGGAGGTAGGTATGTTTAAAGAAAATGCGGGGGTTGAAAAAATATTGGGGGTTTGCCATACATTTAACTCCACTAGCGGCCTCCTTGTGCCAATAAGGGCAATGAGAACAAATTTTATAAAAAATAATTTTTGTATGGTAGACCCCTTAAGGAGTGGAGATGTGTGTTCGAAAAAATGTTTGGGAGGGACAATTAATGGTGATTGGTCAAACATTTAATGCCTCTGGCGGCGACTCCGAAGCAGTTTTGGGACTTTTTGTGTATTTTTATCCCTTTTTGCTAACCTTTTAAACCGATGAGAGCCCACTAAAACTCATCCCACCACCCCCAATTTCTGGCTCATTAATCCTTTTCCGAGCTTCATAAAATTGGGGTATTCTAGATTATCGAAATCGAAATGTGGTGCACTATCCCATCCCTAATGGTCATAGAGACATACGACAACAGTCGCTAATTGAAGCTAATAAATTTTTTTCTGGCTCGAACAATATATGGATTCTGGATACAAATAATTTATCTTTTTGTTACTACAGGGTTTTCCAACAAGAGGTGTTATTTTGGTATTCAAAGCAAAATGCCATTTTTTGAAATAAATGATTGGATGTTTATTTCATAATAAAAAGGAAATTAAGCCGTTAATAATGAAAAACAACATCACCCAAATGGCCACCACGACCACGCTTACAGGAAATTTGCCATAACCAAATCGCAAAGTGCCCTATGTCCTCGATAGCCTCACGAATTCTATCTTTGAGGTCTTGAATCGACGCGCTGGCATAGACCTTATATTTCACTTGGCCCCAAAGGAAGAAGTCGTAAGGTGTTAAATCACAAGATTTCGGTGGCCAATTGTGATCACCTCTTCGAGAGATAACACGGTCCGGAAACTTTTCCCGTAAAAGAGCAATGGTTTCGTTGCTTGTGTGGCACGTAGCGCCGTCTTGTTGAAACTAAACGTTGTCCAGATCAATACCATCCAACTCCGACCATAAAAAATCATTAATCATCTCTCGATAGCGCAATCCATTCACCGTAACTGTTGATCCAACCTCATTTTCGAAAAAGTAAGGTCCAATGACCCCGCCGGACCATCAACAATAACTCTTGGGTTTTCCGAGCATCATATGCGACAATTTTGGGCCTCATAAGTCAAGATGATTTTTCGATGGAATTCCGGATCATTTTCATTCATGAATTTTAATAATTTCAATGCGTCGTTCCATTTTTAGTAATGGCGTAGTTTCTACTTGTCAAATGTCAAAGACTAAAAGCTTCAAAAGTGACACCCGAAATACTGGGTTATTCAAAATAACATTTCTTGTTGGGAAACGCTGTAAATACTGGAAAATTTCGCCTTCTACGTTTAAATGTGTACCTTCCAATTATGCATTAAGTTCAAACCCATATTTATTTTTTTCTTAATTTCTTTTGTAAAATTTCCACCAGAAGCCCTATTTGAGAAAATTTCAATTTCCAGTGATCATTTGATATCTCTCCAATGTACCCAACCCTACAAATATGTATACGTTTGTGAGATTACTCCGAGCCATAGGATTGAAAACTCTTTCCCTTTCTTACCATGGTTACGTATTTAAATTTATCATAAAAATATAAAAAACAAATCAAAGAGAAAGAAGCAATATCCTTTGCTCATTTGGTGTTACACAGTAATATAAATGGAGTTTGAAGTAGATCTCCCCCTGAACCCCTGAACCCCTCAACCAGAACACAAACACTTATTCACTGATAATGGATAGCAACCGAGCAACCAACCAGTCAGCCAGCCACATTATACCAGACACACATTCAGTGTGCTGGGAACGGATGAAACGTGCAGCAGCATTAGAACGAAAATCCACATCCCCCATAGCCTGGGAACAAAAGGACACGAATGTTTATGCTACGGCTAAAACAACAAAGTATTTAAAAAAATTGTAAAGAAATGAAAGAACATTTCATTCTGCTTTTGCTTTTGTTTTGTTAGTATACCTTAATGTTCATTTGGTCCAAATGTACCAATAACCTATTGAAAGTTTATTAAAAAATAATATCCTTTTGATACGGCAACAACAACAACAACTCTACAGAAATAACAAACGAACAATACAGAAACACGAAGTTGGAAGAGCGAAAAAAAACATAATAATAACAACAGCATCAAAGTTACAATAAAAGTGGTAATTTGTATTCTTTATGTTTATGTTTTTGTTTTGTTTTTATTCATTCAACATCTGTATTTTAATGTTGGCAACCCAAACCAACCCAATCGGCCAAGCAACCCTTCAGATGTTGCCTGCCATTGCTGTTGTTGTTCTTGTTGTTTATCTTTCCGATACTTATTGAACGCACATCCGAGTTGTTGTTGCTGCCGCCGCTGTGAATCGAATCTAAACACAACAAAATGTAAATTAAACAATAATAAATTCGACGAAAAAAAAATCGAAATGTTTATTTTTCAACAGCAATAATATTTACTCAATATTTCTTCGACCGTATCCTTGCTGCTAAGGCTAGCTAACCTTTGTGTACTCGCGCTCGTCCGTTTTTTTACAATTAAACAGCGCAAATTTTCATTACATAGGTACTTGGTGCTCATCGTAATTTCAATAATAACAAAGGTAGCACTACTCGCTGTCCGTGATTAAAATCGAACAGAGGTGGCAGTGAGGTGTTGTAGTCGGCACAAGGATGTGCCAGCACTAAATGGTGTTAATGAACCCCGCGCCCATTCGGACCATTAACGATTAATGAACATCAAAATTGATGTCGATGTTGGGAATTGCGCGAGTAGTTATAAAAACAAATGAAATAATTATACAGACCTAAACGATTTTACATAAAAATCGAAAAAAATGAGAAAATAACAAAAAAAGAAAACAAAAATAAAAATAGATATAGAAAATTATAGTTAAGGGGGAAATAAAAGCAAATGAACTGTTTTTAAGTACGGAATCAGGGTATTGCTTTAGGCAGTGACGTGCTTCAATAGTTGATGGGTAGACGTTTTTTCTTTAAAAAATCCAGACTATTTTCTTGATGAATTACAAGAGAAAGTTAATTAATTTCTTATTCTAATTTTGGATCCAGGGATGACAAATTTATTCCTGATGTATTTTTGCAATGACAAACCAAGTGCTTCGGTTGGAATCGCTGCACTGAGTGACATTTCTCCGGTTCTGATCTCTCGGTAGAGAAAATAATCTAAATTTATCTATGGTCCATGGTAATGTATTTATAGTTCTCTGAGTTCACAGAAACCACAACAAAACTGTGTACTCCGTTTTTTTATTTTCTGGTAGAATTTGGCTTTAAGATAACATGATTTAGGTATATAATATCATATAATAAATTTTAGGATTGAAATTTTATGGTCATGTGAAAATAATCTACAAATAAAATTAATAGAATCGTTAAATTTGCATATGTATGGTAGATAGGAAAGTTCATAAAATTTAATTTTCCCGAAAATATCTGCATATCTGGTCTTGAAGGATAATGTATTTTAACAAAAATGTCAAGTCCATTTAAATGCAAACTCGCCTAGCAAATGAAAAACCAACTACACAGTTCTGTTGTGTTTCCTGTCTACTTTCAGAATTATATCCATGACTCAAACTGGTGTTGCACGGTGTTCTATAAGGGTTTCAAGAAATCAAAATTTAGTATATTAAAGACTTTTTTCGTTATCAAAGTTATCTGCTAAATTTCATTCATAGGGTTTGGATTTCTTAGATGATAGACGGATTATTCAAAATATCCACGACATGGAAAGGGGGATTAATGCGCGATATAAATGGATACCCGAAAGTTTTAATGATGTTACAATGATTCCGAGCCTTACTCGGAATAGGACCATAGTTGTCTGAGCGATACATATACCTTAACTCCGATAATTATTTATTTATAGAGCAAACATTAGTTTCTAAAAAAATTATCTGCATATATTTTTATACCCTATTATAAGTTAGTTTCGCGCCAAATGTTTGTAACACCAAGAAATAATCGAGCTAGACCCACCTTTAAGTATACCGATCGGCTTAGAATCACCAGCTGAGTCGATTTAACGATGTCTGTCTGTCCGTCTGTCCGTCTGTCCGTCCGTCCGTCCGTCCGTCCGTCCGTCCGTCCGTCCGTCCGTCTGCTGTCCATCTAAGCTTGTTCGCACTCTACAGGTCGCAATTGTTGTCCGATTGTCATGAAACTTGGCAGAAGTTATTTTTTCTGGCCAAGGACCATCGGTATTGAAATTGGAGGAAATCGATTCAGATTTAGATATAGCTCCCATACAAATGCCGCTCCCGATTTGACATTTTCCACTTTAGAAACCACATATTGTACCCGATTTTCTTTACATTTGGTACGACATCTTATAATCCAACTAGAAACACCTATGCAAAAATTGGGTAAGATCGGTTCAGATTTAGATATAGCCCCAATACAAATGTCGCTCCCGATTTCACTTTTTCCGCTTAAGAAACTACATATTGTACCTGATTTTCTTTAAAATTGGGACAACATTTTATAATCGAACTGGAAACACCTATGCTGAAACTGGGTATGATCGGTACAGATTTAGATATAGCGCACATACAACTGTCACTCCCAATGTGACTTTTTTCGCTCTAAAATCCACATATTGTACCCGTTTTTCTTTAAAATTGGCACAACATCTTATAATCCAACCTATGGTGAAAGTGGGTAAGATCGGTTCAGATTTAGATATCGCCCTCATACAAATGTTGCTACCGAATGTTTAACCGAATTTGGCTAAACTTTACACATTATATTTCACCAATAAACATACATGGTGAAAGGGGGTCACATCATTACAGGTTTCAATATACCCCCATACAAAAGTCTTCCCGATTTTGTCAAACACATACATTTACAGGATGCAAAAATCCTTCCCGATTTCAGTTTTTTACCGAATTCAATTGTAATGAGATAGAAAGTCCGTCCGTCTGTAGCATTTCCTTACTTGTTTGGGAAATGCCCATATGTCCATACTTTGATATAACCCAAATGGGGTCCCATTCTGATCTATTACAGCTCTAGAAACTACATCTTACATCAGATCTTCATCAAATTTCGCAGATCATGGTATTTATCAACCAGGAATAACTACCGTGAATGAGAAATATATAGGCCCATGTTTTGAACCAGGCCCATATTCGTTAATTATGACTAAAGATGAATTTATAGTATAATTTATACTGTATAATTTATATGAACTACATAAAATTGCTCCCATGAAATAAATGGGTTTAGTAATCAAAGCGAGGTACATACGCAGGGAGTGGTGTAAGGTATTATATAGTCGACCCCGCCCAACTTTAGCCTTTCCTTACTTTTAAAAATGAACTAAAAACAAAGCGAACAGAGCTCTTGTTCTCAGTACCCGAAATTTAATTCAAATACTGAACAGATTGATATGCTTTCATTAGTTTATTAATATTAATTATTAATTTATTTGTTAAAAACAATAGAGAAGAAAAAGTTGATTGCTTATCATTTTTCTGGTGGCACAAACCGGGTTCAACTTCAGTAATAACATGACGAAAAGATTGCCAAATTCATGAAAGTGAGAAAGCTTATCTGAAAAATCTGTAGGCTTTCGGAGGAGGATCTAGGCAGAAGGTCCTTTCCAATGATGCATAATTGTAATATCCAAAGTACATTGTCTAAGGAGAGAAACCTCTACTTGTCCTTTCGAAGAAGATTGATAGATAACATCGTGTGACAGTACTTTTTGCAGTTGAACAACTGAACTTCGCGTATAGGAGAACTGTGTACTCAGTTTGAAATTTGAAAATCTTTTTTCCTTTCCAAAGGATATAGATGTTATAATAATTTATTTTCGTACTTTTCCGAACCACACGATATGCGTATCAAATAATAGAGAATAATATCTGCTAAAAATATTTCAAATTGCATGCTTCTATCTGTTTAAGTTTAGCATTCACAATCATTTTAAATTTCCAACATAAAAATAAAAATAAATAAACTTTAACTTTTTAAGGGTGCAAATTTAAATAATTGTTAATGCTAAACTAATAGAGATAGATGCATGGAATTTTAAGTATTTTTAACAGATACTCTTATCTATCATTTGATACTAGTATCGCCACTGTATGATTTGCGTAAGTACGAAAATAAATAATTAAAACATCGATATCCTTTGGAAATTAAAAGTCCTACAAAAAGGAGAAAAGATCACCAAATGGAAAACTGAGCACACAGTTTGTTTTGTCCAGTTCCAACGAAAAAATGCAAACTTGTCGTAAATGTTAGTCAAATGTTTTAAGTGTTTTTTTTTTAATTTTGACTTATCTTTTCAATAATTCAAATAAACGTTTGAATATTTTTTAGTTATTTATTTTAATGTTTTGCTGTGACAACTTTCTTCGTTGAAATTATCAGCTCCACTTTGCTTCTGTGTACTAATAAATTCTTGTCTTTCTTTTTCTAGATAAATAACAAAAATATTCTTTCACGTGGAAATAAATAATGTTTTCAAAGTGTGTGTTTAATCCATTATTCGATTTCTTGTTTCAAATTTAAATTATGTAAATTTAAAGCAAAACAATAGTTTGTGATGGTGCAAACGATTGAATGAAGTACCCTTTTTAAAAGTAATAATATCAGCAATGATAAATTGCTCCTAATTTTTGGATTTTTGTTTCTTACCAAGGATGAATAATTCGTAGATGACTCAATTTGCAAATATGTTCAAAAATCGGAATCACTACTTCTTAGCAACACTGGTTTCCAAGCATTCATGACTTACATGTCTTTTGTCTGTCATTACAAAAACTAGCAATAATTGCCTGTGTCACCCGGCAATCCTGGTGCCCAAAAATATAATATTAATTTACTATTTATTTTAATTCATAATAATAAAAAACATTGTCTGTGTTCATTGTTTAGAGGTTCCATTTTCCGATAACGATTAATCGTCTAACAAATTGCGCATCTCTGACAACGATAGTATCCTATGTGTTCAGTTTGGTTTGCCATTTCATCAGGATTAGACTAATGACAGAAAAACTTTTGTAACTTCTACAAATTTACTTATAAAAGTCAAGCTGCTTTTTTATCGCAATATTTTATTGTGTGTTCTTTTGGCATTGAGGTCATGTGAATTAGCAATGTTAATTCCACAGAAAAGTACAGGCGGTCGTTGTTCCTTACTTCTATCAAAATAAGAACGGCCAGAATAGATCGCTGTCCATCTCCGTTTTTTATATTTTGGAATATGAAATAAAATATAAAAAATATTCATGATTCATTAAAATTTCTTGCATGTGTCTTCAAACCTTAAAATTTATTTGAATTTGCTCTTATTCTTTATTTGATTTTCTGACTTTCGAATTCGAGGAAAATCCAAATCCAAAAATCATTTTCCATCATATTCAACATTGCTCCCAATTCCCCTTAATTAAGGTAAGCTCATTTCAAGGGCGTTCCCTCCACCATCCAGTCTAGATGCTAGTCTATGAAACAGCAGTCAATCAACCGCATATGTATGTATATTCATCAGAAATTGTTCTCATTCATCTTCAAACCCTAATCCCTAATGTCACAAACACATTAAGCTGATGCTGATGACATCCATCTGTTGCTAATTTGTAACAATTTGAAAGGATTCTCGTAATATTTATCCCAATGTTGTTATTAAACCCACACGTACATACATACAACCGCACATAAATATTGATTATCGCAGAAAATATCCGGTTTCATCTTAAAGTTGATATAATTTCGGCATGCGATTAAATACGAGTTGATGCGAGCGAGTACTTGTGCGAGTAAATAAGTCTGTCGTGAATAACATTGGATGGATGGTTCTGTGGTGGGTCCTTTGATAAATGTTGACAAAACAGTCTGCAATAACAAAATATATTTATGTTCATATATCATATGAACGACAACGATAACAACAACAGCGCGTAAGCGGCAAAACGACAGAAATAAAGCAAACCGAACAACAAAAAGCCTACAACATTCAGTGCGTTTCAATGGAAACATTATTTATTTTTTGTTGTAGGATGAAGAGTTCATATGTGACGGATGTTGGTGGGTGTGTGTGTGTGTGGGAGAGAGTTTGAGTGTATGAGTAAAAGCAGCTTTGAGAAATTGAAGGTTGTTGTATAAACAAAAATATTGTTAAAGGATATGTGCGTTGTATGTTCATACATATAAATATAAATACATAATATATATAAATGTATGCATACACACATATATATATAGCCAAGATTTATGTATACAAATATATGCCACATTTATGTGTACAAGTGTGTGTGTTAAGGATATATTTTACTCCGATATGCATGTATAAAAGCATGAATATATATATACCACATTTCTATAGCCGATTGTTGTTAGTATGATTCTTTATATTCATATGTGAGTATAAGTTGTTGTTGCTGCTGCTCTTGGTTGTTTTTCTTCACGGAAAACAAATGCACACACACACACACTCACACATCCTAACAATATTTATATATACGTGTATATACTTATATATATATATTTCAAATAATAAAAGGAAGATTTCATATACTCTACCAGAAATAATGTTGAGCAGCAACCTCTACTGTTGACGACAATTACAATGATGTTGACAACATCAATGTATGAATGACTCTTGACTGACTCACTGAATATACGATGCAAAAAAATAAAAAATTCAAAATAAACAAGTACATACATTAATATAATGTAAGTTCTTGAGTTCGACTGTGCCGAATTTTATATATCCTGCAGGATATAGTTTTGTATATAAACTTTGTCTTTCCATAAAAATATAAAATAAATGTTATAATTTACAAATTTTGTCTTTCTTTTGTAAGAACAAATTTCTCAACAAAAATAGATCTACTTTTTGATCGATCTCAATTTTAGAAGTTTGTGTCCGCAAGAGAAGCTTTGATCAGCCTTTAAAGACCGAACCTATTAAAGTGAAATTATACATGTTTTTATTCATCTTTAATTATGACTATGGAAAATTTATATAAATGTTGGTACATAACTTCTTTGAACAATTAAACCTGGAAATATTCCCTAATTACGTGGAACAAAATTAATTCATATGAGACGAATGAATCATCAAATTTGAAGGCGGAGGAAAGTAGAACTCTACATTTGTGATATTTGTATATCTAAATCTGAAAAGATTTTCTCCGCCTTCAAAAGCGTCAATGTGAAATTATACAAAGTAAGTTTATATAACCTAAGATTCGCTCGTTCCTCCAGATCAGGTCTGGCTATCTCAAATTTTGAAAAGATTGATAGGGTGGACCATTTACTGAATATTTTTTCAAATTTCTGATTTTATTGGAAAGGTTGAACTTTGTGATTTAATAATGGAACACAATATCATTCATATGACTACCACGACTTGCTCGGCAGTACCTCAGTACAGCCCAAAAACAATCGCATTGGATTCTCATAATTACGTGTGAGTTCTCTGAACCCCGTATGCGGCAATTTTGCTTATTGACATAGCCACCGATCTCTTCTCGAAAATTTTCAACGTAAATTGCTTACAGTTTTTGCAGTATAGCCCAAAAACCACTCGTTGTGGATGCATTGGCTTCACAATAGTCACGTGTGGGTTCTTCGAACCCCATATGCGGCAATTTTGCTTATTGACTTAGCCACCGATCCCTTCTCGAAAATTTTAAATGTAAATTTCTTACAGTTTGCGTTAAAGACTCACTACTTTGGAAGTAGGTTTTTAATATTTCCCAACTTTGTTCGAGCGTATAGCGTCCCATTTTGCAAATGTCAAACATAAACCTGGAAATAAAAACGAATGTTATTCTACCTTTTAAAGTCAAAATCGGTCGTTCAAATTCAAAATTGTAAATGGCCCACCCTATATACAAAAATGATTCATTTGAGACAAAGAATTATCAAATTTGAAGACATAAGAAAGGTAGACTCCACATTCGTGGATGGGATATTTATATAAATAAATCTGAACTGATTTTCTCCACATTCAATATCGTCAATCGCTTTCTGACAACGGGTATGAAAACTGAACTTACGGACTGTTTCCAGTAGACGATTGAAATTCTACACGAACGAATAATACCCTGACGAACGACACATAAATTGGGTTTTAAAAGCTTTCGTGTTATGATTTGAAATTATAAAAGCTTTCGTTCGTTTGTCAATTAACAATATTGCCATCAAGGTTTTTTGACAGTTTTTGTTAATTTTATTCATAGAAAAACTGCTTTCCTTATAAAAGATGGTATCCATGTTAATAATCCGAACAAATTATTTGTTTACAAAATACAAATTTCAAAATAGTTTGTGAAAATATATTTTGTTGAGATTGTTGTGGTAAAATTCAGTATTTGTGTCAATTGATCCTTTTTTACAGTTGTGTTAGGTGCGGGATGAAGAATGATGTTGGTTTACGCGTATATATGAGAAATTTTGATGGATGAGTGAGAAGTTTATGTAAATGTGTGAAGAAATTGTTGTCATTATTTTAGTTGAAATAGACATGTTACGATGTGTGTACATATATGTTTATTTATAATAGTAAATAAAATTTCAATTCAAAAAACGTGATTTGCAATCCTTTTTTAATTTCTGAAAGTAAACCAATATGTTTTTCTAATCGTCCAGATTTGACATTTGTGACGATTGATTTCGTGTTCCGGAAACTCAAAAATACAGAAAAGCAAACGGAAGCTTTTGTGTTTTACTCAAAAATTGACATTCGTTATACAGAAATGCAATTCAACTATCGTTAGCCGTTTTGACGTATACAATGAGTGATTCGTCATCCAGAAACAGACCCTTAGATAATTCGTTCCTTCCATGCAAATTGGTCATCTGAAAACTGGCTCCTAATCTTGGGTGAAAAATTGGATAACTCAAATTTTGAAAATATTTAATCTTTTTTAGAAAATCCACATAAATTCACTTCTCAATCACCTACTATACATTAGGCTGGGTCGCGGTCCATACAATGGAAAAACAATTTCCAGTCACCCCACGAAAATAAAGTTTGGATTGTTTAATGATGATTTGCAAACGTTCCTACATTAAGCAGTCTGTGAGCTAAATGCTCCTGAATTTTTTGTGCTGCTTTTTGTCTGAAATAATAGACACTCGAAAGCACTTTATACATTAATTTTGATTTTTGTCTTATAGTAACTTATTGGTCGAATTATTGGACCTTTATAGTAATTTTTGGTGTTTTTCATAGTGATAACTGAAAAAAATTTCGTGTTTGGTATTAGTATTATGATGCCTAATTGATGAAAAGCGGATGGGAATTGTATTTTATTAAATTATTTTACAAGCATGGATTTAGTGATGTAATTTTTCGTCCGATATTGATCATATAGGCATTATTTGAAATGTACTGATTCCTTCAATTTATTTTTCATAACACCTCTTACAAGATGTTTCCAAGAAATATGAGTTTTTAGCTGTCACTTTGAAAATCCACAAAAAATCAATATAAACGTACAATAATACGACCACAGAGTTATTCTATGACAATAATAAAAATTTGTATTTAAAGTGCTTCCAAAGGTGTATTAATTCAGAAAAAAATTGGACAAAAATGCAACATAAAACAATTATACATGATTTTTAGAGGTGTTTTCAGAAGCGTTTAGCTAACAGATGGCTTGATCCAGTGACGAGATATTCTGCAGGTCTTCATTAGACAATCCAATCTGCATTTCTGGTGGGTGACTGCTGCAATTTATACATATATCAAATGGAAAATTCATGACATTCTAAACTTAATGCACAACCTTATATGACCATCACAATGTAGGGTATACACGCACGCACACACACACATTTTTTGTTTTTGTAACAAACAAAAACAACTTGCTGACAACAATAACATCAGCAACAAAAATTTCTTTATGTCAAGCAATATTCAAAATGAAGGTGTCGTCGTCGTTTGCTGTTGCTGTTGCTTCTGCGGATGATTATTCTGTGGATCTGGATGTGGATGATGACAACCATGATGAGGATAATGATGATGTGCTGACACCACTGCCAGCGAAAGGTTAACCCTCTTGTGTGTACGTGTCTTTGTGGTTGTCAAATGTTAACTAAAAACAAAAAAAAAAAACACACACAACAAAAAACATTTATTTAAAATGACAAATATTCCACTTTAATTGTGGGTACAGAGACGTCATGGATATAATTTTTTTTATTTCCCTGGAAGTTTGTCTGTTCTATTTTTTTGTGTTTGAGGGTAAAAAGGGTTGGGTCCTAAATCGTTGTTTGTATTAAGGTTAGATAGAAGAAGCAAAAAAAAAACAGCAACAAATCAGTCCCTTAAACATGGGCTTGGTCTGCGGCAGCAGTATATATATTTGTTAATTAAAAACAGTTAAGCCGAATGGTTTACACATACACACACATATATTTAGAAAAATACATACTTTGTGTTCTTGCCGACTTTTTTTAACAGGACTGTTATATATGAATACATATATGAATTTGTATGTAAACAGTAAGCTTTTTTGATTTTTTTGGAAATTTCATTTTTTATTTGTCGGATTGATTGATGTACCTAGGAGAACTCGAGGTATGATGTTTGCTTTTTAATAACCAGGAATGGAAGTATTTAGCAAATGTTTGAAATTTAGCCTACAGAATTAGTAAATTCTGCTCACCCTAGAATTTTTTACTTTGAGACCATACAGTAAGAAAACTATTTTAAGTTTTTGAACCGATAGTATCCCAACCAACATAATTTTTGGGGTTAATATGTATATCTATACAAATAAAAAAACACTCCACGAAAATAAAGTTTGGATTGCTTAATGATGATTTGCAAAATATTTCTTTCCTAATCAAGCCGTCTGTGAGCTAAACGATCCTGAAAATCATGTTATTCCCATGTAATTTTTTTGTGTTGCCTTTTTTGAAAAAAAAATCTGAAATAATAGATCATTGAAAGCACTTTAAATACAAATTTCAATTCTTGTCTTAGAGTAACTTCTTGGTCGAATTATAAGACGTTAAAAGCATTTTGTTTGAGTTTTTTATAGTGATAACAGAAAACTTTTTTGTATTTGGTGTTAGTATTTTACAAACAATAAATATCTGCAGTAAATACCTTTCGAGTGATGCCTAAATTACGAACATAGGAAGAAAATTGAAGCCACATCGCTGATTTTAGTAAAGAGTTTGAAAATGTTGGCTCTGCAAATCCATCCATCTTCTGCATTGAACATTTTCTCAAAAATGGAGTCAGTGACGTCATTTTTCGTCCGATGTTCATCTTTTGGGCATCATTCGAAATTCGTATTTCCAAAAAAAAAATAAGAGATTTTAGCTATCACTTTTAAAAAACAAAAAAAATCAATTTAAACTTCCAATAATACGACCAGTTAGACAAGAATAAAAAGTTATTTAAAGTGTTATCCTATTAATTCAGAAAAAAATGGAGAAAATGCAACATAAAAAATTAAACGGGAAAAACATGATTTTTAGAGATATTTTCAGAAGCGTTTAGCTCACAGATGGCTTGACCCAGTGACGAAATATTTTGCAGATCATCATTAAACAATCCAATCTTCATTTCTGGGTGGTGACCGGAACAATTTATTGTCATGACCCTTCCTAATGTATATGGGCTTCATTTTATGAATTATTTGTTGAAGAAATCAGCAGGCGAAGAGAGACCGGGAGGTCTAAATCTTTGCAGCGAAGCAATCCCATTACAAATGTATTTCTAGCAATTCCATTTTATGAATTTAACTAAAAATTTAACCGTTGAGTCCCCCTGAGATCCTTTGTTTTAATGTTTGCCACTGTCATATGATAAGCAGTTTGTCAACTCTGGATATGACCAGTGTGCATACATTAATATCTGAAATATTTATTAATAAGAATCCTGAAAAACTGCTGCCAGCCGGTTATAAACAGTTAGTTCTTTCAGTGCGTACAAAATTATATCGCCCACAGCTCATTGATGAAGAGGTGCTTCGCCTTGTGCCTTCTGAAATGACATGTAGAAATATTTGTTCTATCTTTGTTTGGCTTATTTCAAAAAGATCTACCAAACAGCGGGAAGAGGGACATCACATGCCTTCCAGCAGGCCTAAAGAGGCAGTCTGTAGGCCTATTCTTTCGCAAATTAATAAGTGTTGTCGAACCTTCTATCTCGAGATCGAGATCTTCTAGGAGATCAGAGTTTATAGACGAATTAAATATACGAATATACAAATTTAGAAGGTGTAGTGAAGGCCTCTTATCATTGTATCTCATAAAGAACAATTCTATATGTGGGATCCTTGCGAAGACCTAGAGAATATTACTTTATTTATTTATAGTTATTTATAACTGTTACTTTTATACAGTATGAAACTATATTCGCGAGGCCGACCGATGCCTCGACATTTACAAATATTGTTAAAATATTGTCTTATTTATTCATTTTAAAAATAATATTCTGCTTATAGCTGTAAATATCGATTTGTTTACTGAAATGGTAAAACCTTCTAACTCAAAAATGAAGCAATACTTTCTTCGTTGATCGCTGTTAATTTATTTTGGAAAAATAAAGCATACCTTAGGGATGTAAGCAAGCGAGCTATTTACATTCGCTCGCTTGCGCCGATATATTAATCTTAAGTTGTTCATTAAGGTATAAAAGCCGTTTGTCAACGATTAAAAATTAAAATAATGTTTATCAAAAATGTCGATAATTGTAAAAAAAACAAAAGTTTGTATGTGACAATTTTCATTTAATTGTGGAATCAAATGAAATCACTGGTAATGATTTGTTTTAACATATATATTATAAAAAGTAATTTATGGTGTTTTTTTCATTTTATGTTACATGCGAGGTAATGTCCTTGATCTATTCCTTCTAATTTTTGTCGCATCTTGTATGAAAATATATCACTTTGCGTCGTCTTCAGAAATCACAGATCGTAGAAGAACATATTTCAACAAGCCTGCCTGTCAAATGCATATTTGGATGAGTAGCGAATCCTTTGAAAGCAAGTTTCAAGGACTCGTAGTTTCCACAACTGTATATAGACGCCAAGGGTCTATTAACTCAGAAAAAATTGGACAAAAATGCGCTTTCAGGAGCGTTTAGCTCACAGACAGCTTTACCAAGCGACGAAATATTTTACAGATCATCATTTAACAATCCAATCTTCATTTCCTGGGGGTGACCGCACCAATTTATTTAAGTGGCACAACCTCAATTTTGATTTGTTGTGATGTTAAGCCCTTGGACATTTCAGGTGACCACTCATTTCGAAGATCGCCATCATTTTTCATAATTTTACGGTAGGAAAAAAGAAGATACTTTCAAACACACAAAAATTAAATTTTATTATAGTCGCCTTTGGGACAACAAAGCAAAAATGTAGTTTCGTTTTTCAAACAAATTTGTTTTTACGTTTTTTGGCAATAGAAAGCTAAAATTGTGTGATGATGTGTATTTCGGAGTAATACACCTGTTTACTGAAAAACTTCATTTTGGGTTTTGTGCTGTTTCGCGTTATTTTACATTTAAGGCGACTATATTCTATCCACCTTCTCGGAAATGAGTGTATAAAGTTTTTTTATTATAGACAATATGAAAATGAAAACAAATTCGTGAAAATATGTTTTATTTACTTCTGATATCAAAGAACATAACCAAAGTTAAATATTACATTTGCTGGTATTAAATCTCTCTTGAATTCATCGGATCATTTGCGCTTTCATAAGTGGTAAATTAATATTTTTTACTAATATTTCTTTTACCAAACGAAACGAGTTTCCATTAAAAAAGCATATGAATAATGAACCTTAAATGCACTTAAGTGGCCACATAAAGCCACATACTTCGAATACTTTAATATTCAAATAATAAATTCCCTTTTGCATTATCTAGTCCTTTATATTTTCCATATTTCTGTCCCCATAACCAGAAATAAAATCCCAGCCTCTTTGAAGGGTTAAGCGGCAGGCAAAAGAGTTTTCGCTGGCGTTTGGCTTTGGACTGATAAGAGAAAAATATCATCATCAATCATGTGGTGGCAATTTGTGATAATTTTCTCTCTCCGTGTTATTGCCATAAAGAACAACATAACCATACATACTGTATACACCATATATGTTCATGTACTCGTCGTAGGTATAACTCATCTCTTCAGAACAATCACATTCATTCACCAACACTCCGGCAGCCCGACACTCACACTTGTGTAGATATTTTTATATTTTTGCTTTTTAAGCTGTTTTTTGTGCCGCTCTTGTTGTTGTTATCATTCTTGAATTTTATGCAAGCATAAATATTAAATAAAAAATCCCATTCTCCACTCTACACAAGCCGGCCAACTTTACTCTTTATCCATGCATTGTGGCATTTTATGGCAAAATATTGTTTAAAATAAATCGATTTATGTCGGGTTTCATGGACTACTCGCCTATGATGCATTCTAAGAAGAAGAGGACAATTTTATGAAAAGGATTTACGATTTATAAAGGATTAAAAATTATTAAAGAACTAGCCTGAGGAATATTAAATTGTTTCAGCAAAGAAAATGTGGCCAGAATGTTTTCAAACCCATATCCACATTGTATTAGGTTTGGGAAATTATTGTTTAGAGTTAGAGAAAAAGTTGCCAGCAAAAATCCACAGATGATAATTCAATTGAATAGGATATTGATATTGTCATACACAAATAGACAGTTGATGAATTAAACAGTTTTAAGTCATAGATTAAAATACATTTAAAATTCTTTGGGAATTTAACATTTTTTTGCATTATTTGGAAATATCTTGCTTTAAATACTCGTAACACCTTCAAATGAATACAGTAGTTGTTTAAAATATTGCAAATTTACACTAAATGTGTTTTTAGGTGGTAAGATTTTGCTCGCATTTGTTTAATTTAAGATAAACCCTGAAAAATAATTAATGATAATATTCGTTATACATACTTATGTGAAAACATATTTTTAGTACGCAAGTAAGGATTTTTATATTATTATTTTTATTAAAATTATTATTTTTATAGAAAATACTTGTACTAAAAATATAATGTTTGCATACAAGTAACAATTGCAACATTTTTTCCATGCACTCTAGGAATATATATGTCTTCATCTTTTTAAGGACAAAAAAAACTCGTTCCTAAAAGCCAACGAAATCAATTCATATTCACAAAGCAGTAAGGTAGTTGGACGTAACAGCAGGGAAACCTACAACACTTCTAACAAAAAAGTCAAATGTGTTAAGGGGACTGATGGACTCAATCTATTGTAGTACTCACACTCGCTATTCGTTCGTTTTAATTTTTCTGGTATAACTACTTTTTTGGAATATGGACAATTATATTTGTAGAATAAACGAAATAAATAACTATTAACCTCTATTTTCGCAATGTCTGGTTAACCTGAAGTTAGAGCTGTAGCTGTCAGTTTGTGTGGCGGCTGACTTTTATATCTGTCGTTTTTCTCTATCGAGACATGGTGAAAAAGGGGTAAATAATTGAAATAGTAATTTCAAAAATTTGGATGATTTATATTAAATATGGGTATATTTAAAGGTTAAAATTTTACAAATTTGTCAGATATGACAACGCTATTGTCAATTTGGATGAATGACCATCATTTGCGTCGTAATTTCTGTAATTGGGCACACAATCACATAGATGTCAACCGACAGTTTTATCACAATATTCCGTAATGAGACTCATTTTTGGCTCAATGGCCATGTCATTGAATCGGGGATAATCTACGAGAGATCCCCGAGGCACTGTAGCATCCACAACAGTTCACTGTTTGGAGTGCTTTATGGACCTGTGGAATCGTTTGCCCTTCTTCTTTAAATATTCTATATTATATTCTCTGGAATTACATGAAATCATTTGTTTATGTTTTATCACAATATTCGGTAATGAGACTCATTTTTGACTCAATGGGCATTTTATAAAAAAAACTTATTTGTCGGATTTGTAGGGAAGATCTAAAAAAGCTCATTGTTTGAAGTGATTTATTGGTAGATGGAATCGTTGAAGCTTCTTCTTTTAAAATGAGAATGGCGAGAATGTTGCCGTCTACTGCGAACACTATAGAGCTGGTCTTGGCGATTAATTGTTATCCTAATTGAAAGGAGTTTTGACTGAAGACATGTTTTCAACATGACGGCACCACATTTCATGCAGTGAGACAGAAAATATTGTTATTGATGACAGCATTCAGTGATATTTCTCGAATTGAGTCAGTCAATTGAAAATCGAGATGGCACGATTTATTGCCTCTAGACTATTTTCCCTGCAATTACGAGAAGTCATTTATTTATGCGAACAAACTCGAAATTTTAGATGGGTTTATATACGGCTCCCATTACTCGAAATTGATTGAAGGTTTGACTTTCAGAACCGCCAACCGCGAAGCCCATACGACCGAAATAGACAACATTGAGCAACTATAAAAAGAAACTAATTTTTTCAAAAAATAAATTTTATATAATTTATTGTCTCAATGTTGCGGGTCATAGAATTGAAAATTAAATCCAAAAATATCTGTTTAAAATAATTTAAATTACACGCGTTTATCTATATTCGTTTAGCAATAACAACCATTTCAAGATTCCCCCCTTTAAAAGTAAAACATGAATAAACTAAATAAATTAGGGAGAACAATTTAAATGCTTGTCAATGCTAAACTAACGCGGTTAGCATGCCACATGAAGTATTTTTAACAGATATTCATCTATTTCATTTGATGGCCATAAATTTTTAGCAGATACTCCTCTATTTGATACCCATATCCCCATTCTATGGCACGTAAAGTACAAAAATAAATTATTAAAATATCTATATCACCGTGCTACAGTACTTTTTGGCCTGACACAAGATTATCTACACATGAAACTAGAGGTAATATGTAGAAACCCTGTGTACACAGTTTTTCTTTTGGTGATCTTTTCTCCTTTATACAGGACTTTCAATTTCCAAGGGATAATTTGTCTTAGTAATTCATTTTCATACTTTCGATAGGCATCCACATGCGATATAGGCATCAAATGAAAGAGTAGAATGTCTGTTAAATATACTTTAAATATAATGCTTCTATCTGTGTTACTTTAGCATTAACAATCATTTCAAGTTTCCTCCCTTAAATATTAATAGATGAATAAACTAAAAAATAAACTAATACAGACAGAAGCATTATATTTAAAGTATTTTTCTTCACTTTCATTTGATACCAATATAGCCTTTGTATGTCCTTTGGAAATTAAAAGTCCTTTAAAGAGGAGAAAGGATCACCAAATGAAAAAGTGTGTACACAGTTTTTCTACAAGCGAACTCTAGTTTCATCTGTACATTGTCTTAATGAGGTCCAATAAAATAAATGTAAAATTGTCGCACGGTGTATCCTTTGGCAATTAAAAGTCATTTAGATTGATTTAAAAACCGAGTATGAAGTTTTGATACTGGTAACAAAAAGTTGCAGTTCTATCTAGTATCGTTCTTAAAATGGAAAAAAGTTGTCAAGCGATCATTTAATTCGTTCTCCTGAGAATGTGATAATGTAATGAAATCACTCTCCTGAAAACTAATAAAATATTTTGCACGAAATAAGCGATATGACTAAGGAATACTTTAAATAGAAGCGATAAAAATGGCAATTTGGTAATAAACAAAATCAGAAATAATTAAATGTTAGTGCCATTTTCAATGAAGGTATTTTAGTTTTATTTATTATCGCTATAGTTCGATTTTCACAGTACTCTAATTTTAATTTATTTTAATATTTTCTAATATGTCATAAATCTAGAGACTTATATTGGCTATAACTCTATTGCTTTTAATGTCCTGAGTGTTTCATATATATTCTTCTATAAATATTATTCTTTTTCTACCTACTTTTATTTCTGAAAATAATGACCTTTATTAAATGTTCATGAATAAATGTATACCTCAATACATACATGTGCTGGTATTTATGTAGCACAATACAAACACCGTCTAACATAGATACATATGCATACAAGTATTGTACTTAATTTAACAAATATTTATTCATTTCATTTTATGCACTTATTCAATATACATTTGTTTTAGACAACAACACAAACATTGAATGTTATTGCAAACAACACCAAAGTAGAAAAAACGGAAAATTGTAAAAAGAAAATGTTGTATACATATATAGCATGTCAATAGTTTTGTGAATTGTATCTACATATCTATCGTCATTCAAATTCAATTTATTTTTCATAAAATTGAAAATTAGTAAATATTTAAATACCATTTTGTCCCATGCTGCAATAATCATTGACGGTACGCAATTATGGTCAATTGGTTAGTTGCCAAATTTACTAGCAGTCATTTGGGAGCTTTTTCCAGAGAAAATAAAATTAAGTAAATTAAATATTTGATTTTCATTATTATCATTTTTTTTCAATTTAAAATGAATTGAATATATGTTTTAATTAAAAAACACACAAAATAAGTACAAATGAAATGAAAGTGTCATTATGCAATTACTCGATATACAGAGAGATAAATTATAGGTTTTCTGTAAAGCAGTGTCATTAGAAATTCATTATAAATGAGATAACAGAGGCAATAGTTGGATGAGAAAAAGAACACGGTATTTTAAATTAAAATATTTGAGGTTTATTCCCAATCTCTAATATTATGATGGCTTCAAATTAAAATACGTTATTGTTTCTTTAGCAGTCGTCGATATATGTGCATATTTATTTGAATACTATTTTTGGACTTTCAGCTCTCAATATACCAAACATTTGTTTGCTCAGTCCAATGCTCCCTATTCTCACAATACCATCATGCATATGACTGGATTTAATTTCTATCACAAATATAAATTCATTATTTACATTCTTCAAAAGAAGAACATTTTTAAAAATTTTCTTTTCAACCTCCCCACACATTTCTGCCGACCACGCTATGCTGTGGACACTTCAACAAACGGCCTGTTAAAGACCAGACAAAACTGTGATGACCAGAAACAAAAACTTTGTAATAAAATACCACCAATTATTCAGTATTAAAAGCAAAACGACGACTTGAATCAAGCACTCTGCTGCTTGGACGGCTTTTAAGACAATGCTGGGGCAGAAGTGAAAACTGGAAGGACACACGGACATACGGATGACTGAATACACTTGGAAAACTTTAAAAAATTGCACTTTGGGTTTTGGTAATGGTTAACACTTGACTTGTGAAACATTAGAACGCTTTTTCCAAGTGGTTTCGTCCGCCGCCGCTCCCACTCCCTCTGCACATGCAAAGAGACAATTTTGTTGTAATATTTAACAATCAACAGATTTCTTTAGCTTTGAGGGAGGATACAGAAAAATGAAAAGCTCTAAAACTCATAAATCGTTACTCATAAAAAGTGTAAAGCAATTGAAAAAAAAGAAACTTCGTGGGAAGAAAAATGTAGAGAACATTTTTATAGTGATGGAGGAGAGATGGTGGGGGAGGAGGACAGCCCCAACGCCCTAGTTATGAAGAAGCGCTTTTATGGCGCTTCTCTGCTGGCTGTTCACAAAATGTCCTTGCAATTTATAATCATTATTTCATTATTGCAGAGACAGAGAAATGTTTTATGTTAAAGACACTTTTGCTGCAGCACTTTAGAAGATCAGGAAAAGGACACCTTTCTCCTTGGGGGACAACTGTAGAATGTGTTTATCACCTGTGGGAAATTTCACAGAAAAAAAAATAAAAAGGGCCGGGAAATTTTTTATAATTAAACATATTGAAATATAAATCATATCAAATTGTATTAATTTTTTGTATAGCAATAATATATAATATATAACAGCGTGCGACAGTATTTTTTGGAGCTGCAGAAGACCATATTCACTTTAAACTAGACGTCATATATAGGAGAAGTTTTGCATTTGGTGATCCTTTATCCTTTTTACATGACTTTTTATTTCCAAAGTGGTGTAGATGTTTCAATAATTTCTTTTCGTATTTTCCAAGCCTTACGAATGCGACATGGTTATAAAATGAAAGAGAGGAGTTGAAATTAAAAGTCCTGAAAAAAGGAGAATATATCACCAAATTGAATACTGAGTACACAGCTTTTCTACATACCATCTCTAGATCTTGCTCAGCTCCAATAAAAAATGTAAAATTTTAGCACGGTCTAATAAACTCAATATTAATATATTTTGTGATTAATTTCTTCTTATAAATAAAATGATCGATGTTTGATCGAGAATTCCCTTTACTTAAAATAAAGAAAAATGGCTTCATACTCCATGTTATGAGAACATTTGTGGAAATATGAGTACAAATTTATCTCTGCGACTGGATGATTTTCTTCATCGAGTAAGATGTGCCATGTGAGAAGAATTGAAACTCAATGGTTTGCGAATTGATACGTCACTGAAATATATAGTCTGGATCAATCGAAAAAAATATATATTATAAATACACGATACGTTCACTTTTTTATACATGGTGCTCCTCGTATTGATCGTTAAAAATAATTTAAAAATGTGTCTATCTTTTGACTAACACAACATACATTTTAAGGAGTTTATACATATTTACGAAGACGTGGCATTTAATTGTTTATTGTGCCGATGTCTCAGCATTTACTTGCGATCTAGCTCTGATATTTTCAGAATGTGTGTAACATAAATGTGCCTATTTGTACAGCAAAAATTAAAATAATAGGATTTTTCCGATAATAAATTTCACTTGAAGAGAAAGAAATTAAATATATTCATTTCTACATTTTGCTGATATAATAAACTAGTGGGGATCCTAATCTGTAAATGCAGCTGGATGTTTAGGAAAATATGAAAAATATTGATTTAAAAAAAATTATTGAATTTTATTTTTTTTTATTTGTATTTTTTTGGTCTGTAATCAATATTTGATTTGAACTGGGATATTGTCCTGGCTCAAGACAATTTTGCATCTATATTTAATATAATGATTTTTAAATATTTTTCATTTTAGTTTATTAAATTTAGTTTTACTATGTTTTGACTTATTTGTGTAAATTTTAATGTATTAAATTCTCTGAACTGCGCTGCATGTTCAGATTTGGTTTGACTTTTTTTCTACTCACCTTTCACTTGCTATATTTACTTTGATATATCTCTCCCAATGTAAAGCTCTCAGCTCTACATGTGGTCTTAATATTCAAACTATATTCAGAAAATAAATTATTTCTAACATCATATTTCAAACACTTCACAAAAGTATTCACACTGTTATGACCCGAAAAGACTTAATTCATTTTGCAAAATCTGTACGGAAATTTCGAACTTTCTGTGATTGTCTCCCAACCAGCGGCCATTGTCCTATTTACAGAAGAAGAGTAAAGCAACACTCATTAACTATTACCCTGTAGCGTTTAGAGCACCTTATAATTTAAAAATATTTCCCAAACACCACAAATAGCTCAGAATCTTTATTATTGTGCACTTTTCAGGCCCTGGAGGTTAGAAACTTTTTATCTGAAACTTTTCCATTTTCATTATGAGGCAATTTGAAAGGTGTCCGGTTTTGTGCTACGCCTCCTCCATTCGTGACATTCCAAAAGAAGAATGAAAACAAATTATGGCACAGAGAACTTAAATTAAATTGTGATTTCTATTGACTGTGCTCAAATCTGCCACTTTACACACGCAACCTTCCTTGGTGAGGCTGGAAACCGTTCGCCTTGGCTGAAAAGCAACTTATTGTGGCCGTTAAAGCAATAAAATAATTTAAGTAAAGCCATAAAATATGAAATAAAATAAGTCAGAAGCAAAACAGACAGAGCAGAGCCGAAGCAGACAGCCGTTTAGCAACTTTGTTGCCAAAGACATTGTTAATAAAATATCTTCAATTAATAACAATATTGTTTTCTTTTAATTTAATTCCAGCAAACCAACAGAGTGCAGACAATCGCCGAAGGACAACCAACCAAGCAAAACGCCAAACATCAGACATTCAAATTATTTGGAAACAGTTTAACAACAACATGTTAAGACCACACTTTCTACACAAGGCCTCAGTGCCATTGTTCATCTTAATCATCTGCCTAACAAGCAATTGCGCGGAGGCTCGCTCTCGCGACAAAGACGGCAGAAGGCGCAATGATCGCACATCCGCCTCAACCATAACAAACTATGCCTCTTCCTCCTCCTCCTCATCCGCCTCCTTATCAAGTCAATACAATGCCTATGGGTCTGGGTCAGTGCCCTATGCTGTATCGTCGGCGTCATCATCGTCGTCCTACTACACTGGGCCCATTGACGAGACTGGTTTCTGTGTGCGACGCCGCGACATGAAACTCATGTGCTATTGCACACCCGACGAAAACCATGTGCCGGTGCAAAAGGCCGAATGTTGGGTATTTTCCGAGGGCCTACTGCAGAATGACACCACCTGGACCCGGTTCTATCAACAGACACGTTTGCGTGATCTCAAATTTGTTATACAAAATCACGGCCGTCTGGACTACATACCCACACACATTATCAAACCTTTGGAGAACCTGACCAGCATCACCATCGAATATTCCCAAGTGGAAATTGTACGCAGCTATGCCTTTGCCAATCTCCATCAGCTGGAGCGCATTGTCTTGACCAACAATCAAATCATGGCCTTGGATCAGGAGTCTTTCGCCAACCATATACGTCTGCGTGATTTGAATTTGGAATTCAATCAGATTTTCGAAATCGATCGCAAGGCCTTCCGCAATCTGCCCCTGTGCGAGAGGATCAATTTGAACAACAACAACATCTCAAACTTGCATGACGGTCTCTTCTCGGATTTGGTGCGTTTGATCTACTTGAATTTGGCCCACAATCAAATCTCCGTATTGACCAGTGACATCTTCAAGGGATTGGGAAATTTGAATGTTTTAAAGTTGACTCACAACAATATTAACTTTATCGGCGATACGGTCTTTGCTGAGCTGTGGAGTTTGACGGAATTGGAACTGGATGACAATAAGATTGAGGTAAGTTCAGATAAAAGAATAAAACAAAAATATTTCTAAGTGGATTTTATATATATCAAAATTGAATATTTAAAAAATATAGAAAGAGCAATAACACGATGCAATAATAAATTGTATGCGGGGCGTAAAAAGTATTTTCTGAAATTTGGAAATATATTGGATATAGAAACTTCTATATTTATAGTATAAATATTGAAGGGACCTTCGAGGAAAATTGGAATTTGAATAATAATTTTTTGTGTTTTTTATTAAAATTTACATTCTAATCGAGAGTCCCTTCAATATTTTCACTATAAATATGGGGGTGTCCATATATCGGATATCTATATCTATGGATAAATTTAGAAATTATGTTTTTTTAAATTTCTTTAAATAGCCTTCTCAAGTTGTTTTATTTCTGTTAAATAAAAATATTCTATTCTTGAATTTATTAAATTCTTTAAATTCCAGCTCGATCATAATATTTGCACATCAATTATTATTTATTATCTTCTTGTAACAGCAAATAATAATTTGTATCCGGGACCTAAAAAGTATTTTCTGAAATTTTGAATATATCGGACATAGAAACTCCCACATTTATAGTACAAACATTGAAAATTGGAATTTTAATAATAAATTCTCCTGTTTTTTATTAAAATTGCAATATTTTTACTATAAATATGGGTTCATATATCGGATATCAATATCTATGACTAAATGTAGAAATTATGAAAAATCATGTGTTTTTAATTTCTCTTTAAATAGCTTTCTCGAGTTATTTTATTTCTGTTAAAAAATAAAAATGTATATCTCTGGAAATATTAAAGTCTTTAAATTCCGACTCCATGATAATATTTGCACATCAATTATTATTTCTTGTCTTCTTGTAACAGCAAATAAAAGTTTTAATTTTTGTCACAGAAAAAAAAAAACAAAACAGACAGAAAGAACTTTAACAGAATTTAATATAACTTTTCACTTTTCATCCACAAAACGTGATGGGTCACCGGGAGATACACTGATACACTCTGGTACTAACAACCAACCAGCGTTCAACTCAACTCAACTTCATATAAAAGAAATTAAAAATAAAAATCACATACTTTTATGGCACAAATATAACAAAACAAGCTGTTGTTGGCAGCAAAGAGGAGCACATTACACACACATGTGAACGTGCACACCCATACGGCCATAAATAATACAAAAACACAAACTTACACACTTGCAAAAAATAAGCGAGAAAAAAAAACTGACTGACTGAAGACAAAAACAGCACCAACAACGACAACAGATGAAACCCAGTAAGGATACCATGAAAAGACACTCTCTGAAGCGAACAGACATTATCTGTATGTGCAAATGTTTACAAGTTTGAATTTAATCTTTTTGCAAAATATTGAATAACAAATCATGGAATAATAGATTTATGGAATACATACATATGCCATACAGTAAATATATACATATTTGTGTGTGTAGATATATGTTAACATGATTCCATGAATATATATACACCTATGGTGCAAGGATCAAAAGAAACTGAACAGAATGCTCTGTGGCGGGACTTTTTTTGGGGTACATTGTTTTCATAAAATTTTGAAAAAAAGTTTTTATAAAAATTAACATTTTTATATATGTAAATATATTTTTATAAATTGAAAAATATTTATACAAATATAAACATTTTTCACATAAATTTCAAAATTTGTATTTAAAAAAAAAATGCGTGTAAATTAAACGTTTATATAAATTAAAAATTGTATAAAATATAAAAATTTTAATTTAAATTTACAACTTTTATAAGCATTTACCTGTTTCAAAATTTTTATATAAATTTAAATTTGTTGTGATAATTGCAATATTTTTATACAAATTTAAAACTTGTATGCAATCTTCAAAAATTCTATGTAAATATAAAATTTTTGTGCAAATTTCAAAATTGTTATATGAAGTTATAATTTTATTGTTTGTATGTATAGTTGGTCTGTTATGCTGTATGTGTTGTAATTTATTTTGGTTTAAGACCAAAGGTTGTGCTGAAGTCTTCAGCAGAACCCGAAATTAGCAAAAAGGCAAAGTGAGACCTTTATTGTTGCAGCTAAAAATTGACTGCGCAGTTTCGATGGGCGCTACCCCATCTCGTCAGAACTTTCGCAACGAATGTATGTCTTTAACTTAAATCAGGATTCATATTAGTACCAGCGGTCACATATGACAAATGGGAAGCGCTGATAAACAAAATATTCCACCGAACTAAGTCGACACACTAAAAATCTCACTTTGCCAATTCAATGTTATAATTTTATAAAAAATTAAATTATTTCATATAAATCTTTATTTGTTAAAAAATAATCATAATCATCGTTTTTAGCCATGAGCTTATAAGTGGGAGTTATTGGTAAAAATATTAAAGTTGCCATCGGCAATAATTGGAATTTTAGTAAAAAAATAAAATTGTGTTAATTTTTATGAATCAGTATGCCTCAATACGCTCAAAAATAAATCTTTAGGTCTCTGACACAATTTTTTTGTAGCATAGTGTAATGAAGTGGAAAAATGTTATTTGGGCCTGAGGGCGTCGCAGCCGTCTCCGTTGTGGAATTTTAAAGATCTATTCTAGACCTCTTTTTCATGTATTGGGGCCCTCTCTCAATATTGTCCAAAGTTTCCGATTTGTTCGCTTAATATTCAGAGGCGTTAAATTGCAAGGGCTATGTGGCCAATTGACTCGATTGTATGAAGCACTGGCATGTGGCGCCGACCTGAACAATGGCCACTGGGACATGAACAAATCCACAATCATGGCACTATAGAGCGCACCGTTGACGTTGGCGTTCTCACGTTGTAAATGAAGTAAGAACCAATCAATCATTTTGCAAACTGATAAGTCCATTGAGCTAAAAGTGGAACTCATCATTGAACTGAATATTGGGTTCATGATTTTGTGTCCATTGATCGTAACTACAGCGAAAATGATGGTCATTCGGCTTTAATTCTTGCAAATGGCAAAGTAAACTGAGTATAATTGGCAATAGCTTTACCAGATCTGATCCGATATATATGAAAGTTTAATTCAAAAACTATGAAATATCTTTTTTTAAATATGTCCTACATATAGTTTCGTTTCTCAGAGACTTGTCTGACCAAGTTTTGAGTTAACAACAACCCGTTCCGTAGTAACCTACATAACTTTTTTCATTTTGGTTCTGACTGTATGCTCATAGTCACAAACAATGGGAGAGACACACGTCCCACAGTTATAGACCATATCATATTTGCGTTTAGCTTTCAAGTCGATTGTGCGTATTCAGATCAATTACACAGAAGTTTTCAATTGAAAAGGAGAAAAGAAAGTATGAGTATTACAAAAAAATAAGAAACTGGTTCAACAACTTTATGTCAATCCGACATACTTGTAGCTAGGACAATTCAGACAAGTTGGCAGTGACAACAAAGGCATATGCAGTAAATATAAAAAGGACGGGGCAAGCAACGACAATGTCATTGTTAAGACTCAGAGTTGGAGATGAAGTCATAAACCTACAATGAAATCGTAGAAATGCAGACATCATTTGCGGTGTTTTGAGGTGGAGTGGGATCAAGTTATGTACATATGACCACCCTGAAACAATTTTCTCAATTTTTTCTGTTTTCTCTAAAAATCCTAATACATTAAAAAATATTTTAAGCATAACGAAATTCCTGTTTTGAAATTGGCGTTGCAGAGTCTTTGCTTTTCTCGAAACGACTTTTTTTAAATCGGCGAATTTCCTGAACCGATTTTGCTCATTTTTTTATTCCACAGTATTGTCTATCGTTCATCGTATTAATTCAAAGTCCTGTTCAAAAATTATACTTAAAAAAAAATGATGAAAATTCGTGTTTTTTAACAGCTGTGAAAGAAAAAAATGTTTACAAAAAAAAAATAAAATAAAAAATTAAAACATTTATACCGGTATCACACCCTACGAAAAAGTATTTAAACTATTTTTTGAAAACTTGTATTCATTGGAACTTAGTAGTCCCGTGAAAGGGAAACAGGATGAGAAAATAAAAACTTAAAACGCCAATTAACTCAACTTTTTCTATAGTTTCAGACATATATCATACGGTTCAAGTGTAACGACTTTTTAAAAATTGTCGTACAGTTTAATAAATATTAAAATTCAGAATCAAAATTCATCGGCCAAAATTCAATAACTTTTGTTCTAGTAGACATTTTTGAGTACTGCATTCCTCTAGTTGAATAGATACACAATATAAAAATATTTTTTCGAAATTCGTACTTTTAAGGGGTGAAATGGGAGTAGAGGGATAAAAATGGTACCAACCAAACGGCTGCACATAGAATAATGAAATTCGGTGTATACATTCCTCTGATTGCGTAGACACGTAAAATAAACGGATTTTTCGAAAATCGTACTTTTTGGGGTTAAAATGGGAAAAGGGGATAAAAATAGTACCAACCAAATGACCGCAGCTAGAGTCATGAAATTCAGAGAATACATTCCTCTGACTGTGTAGACACGGAAAATAAACTGATTTTTTCGAAATTCGTACTTTTTGGGGTCCAAATAGAAAAAGGGGATAAAAATAGTACCAATCAAATGACCGCAGCTAGAGTCATGAAATTCGGAGTGTACATTCCTCTGACTGCGTAGACACGAAAAATAAAAGGTTTTTTTTTAAATTTGATTTTTCCAAAGATTTTTCCAAATTCGTACTTTTTACTTTAACGGCAAAAATTGGTTTAATCATGAAGTTAGGTTATTTTGCACTATGTACGTGCGATAATGGATTTTCAATAAGAATATTTATTTTTTTAATGGGCTTGTAGTATTATTTCGATGTGTAAACGTATTGGTAGCCTGTTTGAAATAATAACAATATTATATTTATTTATAAAATTATTTTTTTTTTCAATATTTGTATTTGTTTCGGTTTATATTTTCCTGTAATACTACTGCACTTCTACAATGGACAGCCTCTGTGGAATGCAATCCATGGTGGAGGGTATATAAAGTTCGGCCCGGCGAACTTAATGGTGTTATTAATCGTTTTCTTTAAAATCGTAAAATACGAAAAGTACTCAACTTTGGGACGATTTCTTAAATATATCCGATTTCCCGATTTTTAATGTAAGTATCTCAAAATAATCCTAATTCTGGTTTTTTACAGAACTCAAAAATGTATACTTGACCAAATGTTATTGAATTTTGGCCGATAGATTTTGATTCTGAACCACTGTGCGGCGTTGCGTGGGCTCATTTTCCCCTATTTTCCTACTTCGTATGCTTTGGAAGATAAAATGAGTAATTTTTGATAGTCTTAAAATATTTTTTTTGTGGGAGGTACCACCCCATTTTGTCCTATCATGAACTATTATATGCAGGAACCATCCTCTATTCAGAAATATTCAGACGAGTCGGTCCACCGGTTTGGCGTCCTATACGCAACATACGGACACATATTTATTTATATATATATATATATATATGTATTAAAAACAATTGTGTGATTCCCTTGGAACGGGAGTGACAATTTTTCTTAAATATGTTTAAATATCTCCCATATTCATTGACTGAGATTTTTACTATACTGGCAATTAGTAACGTCAGGTTAAGCGGAATACTATTGCAAATATAAATATGTCCTAGCGTTTTAAATATTGGAGATATACAACAAACAAGAGCGTCATGGATGTGACCTTTGCTTTGAAGAAAATGTCGAGGTTATACATATTTTCTTGAATTCGGTAATGTTCTTTCATTACATGTCTTTACTAATTTTTGCTAATCGAAAGAGTAGTTCATACACTTTCTTCAAAAGTATGCGTTACCGACATCTATTCCTGAATATAGGAATATAGGTTATTTAATTTGTAATTTTGGGTGTGACTTTTTGACGGAAATCCTGTTACGACACCAGTCTATAATTGGAAAAAGGAAATGATCAGATCAATTGTTGTCATTATTTGTTTTAATATAAAAATCTATCAAACATTACGAATCATAAATTAGTTTTGAAATTTTGCCGAAAATGGGTCACTTTACGTGGAATCACCCAATTGCAATCGATTTAGAATTTCACCTCCTTTCAGAAATTTCAAGATATCGATTTGTAATACAAAAATTCTCTACAAATACAAAAATTTCAAATATTCGCACTTTGTGTTGAGATAGGTTATAGGTACATCTTGCTTTGGTTTACTAGAATACATAAAAGCATAATATAATTGACGGTATCCCATCTTAGCTTTTTTCCTTTTTCTCTTTTTATTTGTTATGGAAGTGAATTTAATTGGGTCTTCTTTTTCATCGATTTGATTATCTGAACTGGAGGATAGTATCCCATACGGAGACGACCTTTCAACCTCAGCTCCCTGAATACTTGTTGATTTTCAGAACTCAACACAAGTGTCCCAGGGTTATATTTTACTGTGCCACAATTACTATGAATCATACAGTTTAACTTGAAGTAAAATGAGGCGCCATAATGCCATAGGGCAGCAAACAAAAAAATAATGTCACAAGAAATGGAAGGACACATATAAACATACATACATAGATATGGAAAATGTGTGTGTATGTGTATGAGCTGGAATCACATCATATATATATACAACACAGATAGATAGTAGTCTGATTTTTTTCTGGGAAATTTTCTGCGATGAAAAAAAAATGAGAGAAACTGGTCGCATATCCTGTCAGGAGCAGTCATGCTGGCGGTTGGTATAAATATACGGGACAGCTAAAGACTTTTACAATGTTCCCTATACCGCCAAATATCTACACGCACACATACACTCACTGATACGTCATGTCAACTAAATGCGTGCGAGTGTGTGTGTGGGAGTATATGTATGTCATTGTAACTTATGTTGGGAATTTTTAGATATGCGACTTACATCTTATATTTCATGAGCTGCTGCCACTACCACTTGTCACACACACGCACGCACGCACACAGACACACATACACCCACAGCAGCACTGACAGACGAACAAAACTTCATTCAAGTGCTGAGGATTTCTAAGATTTTTTGCTGTTGCTGTCGTTGCCTTTTGTTTTCCCTGTAAAAATTGTCATCATTCTTGGAGTTCTTGCCGTTGGTTGTTGCTGTCGTTCTTTTATTTTGTTGTTGTTGTTTTTGCTTTCACTTCTCTTGGGCTAAAAGGCTCGCTGCTTTAGGAGGCCGGCTCGCCGTATGAGCTGTTGCTAGATTGCGTGTCGAGTTTACTCAAGCGTTTGAGTGTTGATGATAGGCGTTTGTAGTGTTTTCGCTGTTCAGCCGCTCAAGTGTTGAAACTGAGTGTGTAAGAGTATGACTCTAAGTAAGGGGGTGGTGGGTGTGTGTGTGCCTGTGTTCTTCTGGGCGTATGTGAATGGGTGCATGTGTGTGCTGGGCATAACATCGTTTATCTGTTTGTTCAGCCCACTGTGTGTGAACAGCATCTGGTCTTTAAATTACAAGCGGTAACGTCTTTCCAACTCGATCCAATAATGCTTGACAAAAACTAAAATTATTATATTCGAATGCTAGAAAAAAGCTATAAAGGCTAAACAGCCTATGAAAAATTCAAAAAAAAAAACAGAACTTATCACAACTTTGGAAAAAACTGAGAAATTCCCCCAAAAAATGGTTGTAATTCGCTTACCAGGCACTGTATTCCTCATTGTGCGGATTGCATGAAAAATATCAAAATAATTTGCCAGCTTTTGTTGTGCAAACGTTCGTTGTTGGCGCTTTTTTTCATCTTCACATTTTTGTCTTTTTTCTGTCTTCTCTTCTTCCGAAACCGTTTTGGCGACAAAAGCGGTTGTTTTTTCTTCTTCTTCTCATATTTCATATTCTTTCCACTTCAATGCCTAAATTCCCGCCATCCCCCTTTTCCACTTCACTGCCATAGCAAACCATTATCCTCGCTCCGATAAATGCCGAGTGCAAAAAATCTCTGGTATATTCTTTGGCTTTGGCTCTGGTTCCTTCAAAATCTTCATTTGTCCCGTGTATTATCCACATAGTCATCAGCACATGTAGTCGTCATATGTGACGATAAGAGTGATGGCAGCGATTTCAAAATATTTGCTTACTTTCATCTTAAGCCCCCACTTGAGCACAGGCAGCCACCATCATATCCTTTACAAGGTATGGATGGGCCTCAAATGGATAGTCCATTAAGAAAAATGCTGGAGTATGTTGGGCGGAACTTCGAGAAACAATATCCCATTGCTAAGCTGTTTTTTGCGCTCCTTCTATTTTCTTTTCGGATAATGATTGTTATCTTTTTTAATGTCGCATAGTTTGTAGGACTTTATTGTGCGTTAGTAGCCGTATTAGTATTTGAATTTATTTTCATTCGCCTCTTCGTCCTTTTTGTTTGTTTCATCCTTGTTGTTGTCTCATCTTCTTCAAACGAGTGTTTTGCGCCAATTTATTTGTATCTTAGTTGGTAAGAGATTTTCCGAGGTCTCTTATTGAATTAAATCTGTGCAGTTTTTGTTTTCCATCGTCGGACCAGCGGGGGAGTAGCAGTATTTATATCTCGTTAAAAATTATGATAATTGTCTTGTTGTTGTCTTTTTCTTTGCGTTTCGCTTGTTCCGGATGATCAAAAATAACATATGGAGAATTTAATTGGTGTAAAACAGCAAGCCAGAAACACAGAAGCGCAGAGAAACTGATAACGTCCTTGCGTAACGGCGGCTGTCATATTCAAATTGTAATTGGACATTTTGCCAGAAGCGTTAATGTTTATAATAGATGTTAATGTTTAAAGTTTTTTCTCTTTGAAGATTGTCTATAGCCAAACTTGGTATTATTAAACATTAAAGTATGATACATGAATACTTTAAGACCCGGATATGGTTTGGAGTGAAATTACGGCATGATCTTATTATCGCTATCATTGCTTAGCTCTTTAAAAAGCAAAACACTTTATCGAAAATCATGAAAAACATCATTGTTATGTAATAGAAAATTGTTGAGGCAGCAACAAACGCTACAGATAGAGGGAGAGAATTCGTTTATGTTTCCATGGAAATAAATGTATATATTGGGCTAAATAGCATGGCATCTTTTATGACGTGTTAAGAAAGAAATGAAATAAAATAATAAGATTAAATAATTCTAAACTGAAAATTTATTTCATTAGAGAGAATAACACCATGCAACAAAAAAAATTGAAAATTTCAAATAAAATTCCCATTTTCAAAAATACCTTCAATTTGGATGCCAAAACCTTTTCGACTTTAATTGAAATTTAAATACATTTCTAATCGCACTAGCGACTTGAAGGTAGCTTCCTGTCAAAGGTTAGTTTATCGATCTATCAAGAATTCAGGAAAATAAAATATAATCGTTTACGTGCCTCGTGAATCTGGCCGCACCCACACTGATTCCATATGAATATTAGTCCAATTTTATTATTCTATTTCCCTGTAATTCATAATTCATCAATTCAACATGTTTATAAAAAACATGAAATTGTTTTAAAAAAATGTCAAACGGAGGGTTTAATAACAATATGCAACAAAAATTTTGCCGAAGGGCAATTGTTAATAATTTATGATGTGTTTCTTTTCTAAACTCAAAAACTATGTTATTTCCTTTTAATGGATCTATATTTGTTTAGTTTTCACCAATATTCTACTTTGCGCGAAGTTAATGCGATAGTGGTCTATGTTAAATATAAAAAATGAGATATGCCATTTTTTGTCTTTACTTTGATCAGATCTCTAATTTAAGAAATTTTCTTTTTTATATAAAAAAGTGGTCTAAATCAAAATATATTCTCTGACATTGATGTGTGCTGATGTAAACAAACATTTTTTTATTCAGAATCAGATAATTTGAATAACATATAAAATGAAATTTTTTTAAAAGTAAATAATAATTTTTATTTTTTTATTTTATTTTATTTATTATGAATTACAATACAAAGTAAATTTATATTCTAATTTTGGGTCCAGAGATTGAGCCGGGATCACTAAGACCATTGTAGCTAGTTATTGCAGCGACAGACCAGAGCCTCTGGTGGGAATCTAACCCACATCCCCCACGCTGATAGCCGGGCACGCTACAAACTCGACTACCGGGGCGCTCTAAATAATAATTTCAATATAAAATTTCTAAATGCACAGTCTGTAAATATTTATATATATTTTTATTTTTTTTTTTCAAAAAAAAATATTACTTTGAACTGGGATATTGTCCTGGCTCAAGTCCATTTTGCATCTAGATTTAATAGAATGCAAATTTATTTACAAATGGCATAGTGACATTTATTACTTGGCTTCAGACTACCACGATCATGATTTAGACCAAGTCAAAAGTCTTTTCAAGTGGCTTCGCAGCGACTTTTCAACATCAAACCCTCTATAAGGAGATGATTCTCACAAACGAACGAGAAGCACAACTCACTTGCCGAATTTGCGTTTAAAAAATCGCACCAAGTAAAAGTACACATGCTATCTTACAAGCATCTCATTGAGCTGCATATGTAAGTATGTGTAAGTTTTGCGAATTAAATTTACATTTAATAAGTTTTACATGAAATATTTGTACTTTTATTTTGGAAATATAAGTACTAAATCTCTTCTATTAAAGGTACTTATCTTGTGAATATAACTTTAATAAAGAAACAGTGGAACAGACTCAAAAAGGTTGAGAAAAAATTTTGTTTTTTAATGTTTTGGATTTTTTTGTTGTCACAAAAAATTAAAAAAAAAAAAAGAAAAAATATTTCGTTCAATTTTTTATTAACCAACACTGCAGCGAAGAAAATAAGTCTTCGTATAAAAAATCTATTGATAAATGTAGAAGTTATGACTGTCTTTGTAGGCGCAAAAAAATAAAAAACATTATTTTCCAAATTTTTGAGCGAAAAAGCCCTTTGTAAATTAAATAACAGAAAATTTAGCTTTAGTTTATAATAGTGGGAATCTTATTGAAGAAAACAAGACCTAGTCTATGAAAGATCTAAAAGATCTAATGATAAATGTTTGTTGACGCAAAATAATTTAAAAAACCCCTTAGTAAATTAGAAACAGAGTATGTAATTTTATTTTATAATAATTTGTATTTGGCGAAGATAACAATACTTAGTGTAAGAATTTTAACCCTTTCCGTGGATTTGTCAAATATATTTGACAATTCATATAGTTGCTACTTAACGGCGACTGAGGAACGATTCATTTATATTTTTCATATTGCGTTTCTGCTATTCTCTTCGCAAAGCTTCCTATTAGTAATATTCTCAAAATAATTTTGGACCAAAGCTAGTTGTTATACTTTTTTTCGAGTTTTAGTGTGGCGGAGTTTTTAGCTATAGCTAATATTTTTTTACGAGTCTTCGGAGACGTTACGTAAAAAATATTTATTGTGATTCAAAATTTTTACGTTTGGTAGCTTATTTGTTTTTGTCCTATATATTTGGCATTGATTTTAAAAAGTCTATATCTTCTGAACGATAAACTTCCCACAAAAATAAATATTTTTCCCATCGTCAGAGGACCGATATTACTTATATACAAACTTCCATGTATTTTGCTCTCCATAAAATTAATTCGATACGGAAAGGGTTAAGGTGTTTAAGGTGCCAGCAAAAAGAACCTTTCTCGAAAAAAATCAATTTTTTCTCATTTTTTGAAGACTATCCCTGAACCAATTTTTCAATATGACATTTATAATATCTATATAGCCAACATAATCCCTTTAATTGGGCATATTTGTTGGTATGATCGGACCAATATACTTCCAAAATGAGAGAAAACATATTATTATTACACGTGAACCAGATGAAATACGCCTTAAGCTTAAATGGAGTTTACTGGCGTTTTTTATTTTTTCATTTTCCCCTCCTGCTGTTCCAAAGGATATAATTTTTCAAAAATAATTTTGAATACCTATTCGCACTTCCAATTAAAAGCTGATATCTGTATTAGTTTAGTTTAGCGTAAACAGCTATTTCAAAATTTCCCTCTTAAAAAGTAAAATATGAATAAATTAAATTAATAAAGGGGTGAAATTGAAATGGGTCTTAATGTTGGACTAATACAGATAGATGCATATTCTTTGAAGTATTTTCAACAGAAATTCGCCTCTTTATTTTGACTCTAATAACATTGTCGTGGGGTTTGAATAAGTATTTAAAGTAATTTTTGAAAAACTGTATCCTTTGGATCTTTTGTAGTCTTGTAAAATGGCAACAGGTTGAGGAAATGAAAAACTAAAAACGGCAATGAACTCCGATTGGCCCATAGTTTCAGAAGTATATTAACCAGTTCAAGTGTAATGTCTTTTTAAAAAATTATCGAAAATAGTATTAAATATATAAATATATATATAAATTTGGTGTGTTGATCTTATGACTCAACATGTCTCAATGCAAACAGAAAATATTTGTTTACGTCTCGGGTAAAATGTTATTTCGTTGTTGCCTAGTATAATCGTTTTTTGCTGGCACGAACAAAAGTCTAAGAAATAGAATGAAAAAAATCTTTTTTATCAATAGCTAGCATTATATCATAGGAAACAATTTCTGTTTCAGACATCTGCTTTCAGACCGCTTTTCTTTTTTCTGAAAATCTCAGGAAACATTCCTTATTAAAAAATAATTAAGTAAAAGTCTTAATATTATTTGACTTTTCACTAAATCTTGAAAATGTTGTTAACAGGAACGCAATAAAACTCATCAATTGGTTCAGCCGATTTGAAAATTCAATACCATGTTTGAAAGGTCATCAGGAGTACTGGAAAGCAAAATATTTAGTTTAATTGATTTATCTAATCGTTTACGTGTAGGGAAGAAAGCATGGAAAACATTTGAAGAAAATTTATGAATACATGTCGACGTTGTGAGCCTTCTTGTAGAAGTGGGTATTCAGTAAGTATTCATTTTTGTGGTGAGTCAGAGAATAGCAGTGCTGTTGTTTTCGCAGCTTAGTTATTCAGGCTTAAAGAAAAACACCCCTAAATTCTGTATTCAGATTGTTAACAAGTCGATACAAAATATATAATTAAATAAAAATGTTGTTTTCATCACTTATGAATCCCATTATTGATAGTACATTATTTGACTAGTTATCAATAATGACTTATTTTGTATCTTCCTGAGGCCACTTATTTTACAACTTGTTTAGTTGTACTTACATATTAATTTTTCGCCAGAGTGCGAGGAAGTACTTATTTTTTTACAATCCCTTAGAAGAAACGGATCCGAAAAATAAGTAGTGAAGGTTTTTGGTTTTGCCTTATTCCCCACATAACTTGGTAATGAGAGTTTTTGCCGGGTATGTACTATATGGAATCATAATTTCCTAATAATTCCCAAATTATAGTACAAATATTAAAAGTACCTTTGAAATCGTTTAAAAGTTTACGACACCAGATACTGTTATACACAGCACTTCCACAATTTGGTTATTAACTAATATAAGTTTACACCAAGCTTGCATTTTATGAAATATCCTTCTGTAAAAAAGATTTTGCACTTGTCTTAGAAAAACATTCTTAAACTTTTATTTACAGAGTTATGGACATTTTAATATCTTCAAAACCTTTTAAAGTTATATGCCTTTGTATGCCTTACAAATCCCTTTAATTTAACCTAAAAGTCAGAGTGCTTAGTCTAACAATCCCCAAATTAAGGTACAAGTATTAAAAATTCCTTCTGCAAAAAAATTGAATTTTATTACCTTAAAAAACATTTAAAGAAACTTCATTAAAAAGAAACCAACGACAACGAATGAAAAACAAAACGAAATACGTACCCTTGACATGTCGATTTGTACATTTCCATAGCACAAAATGCCTATACCTCTTACCAGGTTAGTGCCTCAAAACAAATGTTTCATGATAATAGACACAACAGATAATGTTATAGCCATTTCAATGTCATCTATAAATCTTTCTCTGTGTCATTTGACTGTCACTTTTATAGCTGTGGATATGGTCACACACACCAAGCTCATGATAAGATCGTATTAATATTACAACGTCTCAATTCTCATTTATTTTAATTTTATTCACATTGAAGTCACATTGGTTCTACTCTACATGGCGTATGATTTATAAACATGTAATTAACATCAATCATTCGCCCTGTGGTATTATTAATAGTTCATGACAACGCATCAGAAATCAGTTTGTCAGGTATATATACATACATACGAGTATATATATATACTTGTGACGGTCTTTAGCCTTCGAATATTATGAATTCTATATTATTATATAATAATTATTTGCTAGCAATTAAGTTCGTGAAAGCCCACAAACGCATGTGAGAAGGCAATTAATATAGAAAACAGGAACAAACATCCCCAGCCCAGCACTCGTTTTCTCTAGAAGAATAACAATAAATAGCTTATCAGGAAACATATTAAACATTCATTAATTATTAAATAATTAGAATATGAAATAACCCATTAAATTGGAATTGGAAAATTCAAAAGGCAAACAGCCATCAACCCAAAAAACGACACAGCAACAGCAACAAGGCTAACGACAGCGAAAACAACAACGACAACACAAATAACAGCGTATTAGGCAACGAAAGGAGCGTTTAATTATGTATAGACAGGAAACATATCGAAGGTGTTAAAATAATATGACATCTACGAATACAAACAAATGCACACATTCGTAGATACAAAAACATACAGTAGAGTGGTTTGTGGGATTGTAAATAGGTAGCTTGGTGGGCGCCTAACTAGTGGATTGTAGGTTATTAACTGTCCAGGTCGAGAACTTACACATTTCGAATTTTGTTAGTACGTCAAGGAGAAGCTTATACCAGAGATGGTGGTATTTTGGAGAGTCCTTAATAATTTTCTCTTGCCATCAACATCCAGAGACCTGTCTATATTGTGAATACAGTGTGATTGCTTGGCTGGCCTGTTGATCCTATAAGGATAATCTGGCTTTAGCAATCATGTTTTTTGTGATACTGCCGGGGCTACCAGCAAGGCCTCCAGGCTAGTACTATGTAGTGGATTTAGCCACTACACATTTCTGGGGTTTCCGCCCAATTTCGTCGGTTAACGGCAGAACGAACCACCTTCAGGTGAGGTTTCCGTTTGATTAGGAGAGACTATAAGCAAAACCCATCACTATACCATTAACACCCCAAAAGATATGTGTTCAAGTTTTTTCCAAAAAACATGAAAAATTTTGGAGTTTCAATTTTCAGATTGTCAATTTTCATTGGAATCGGAAGACCTTCAAAAATATGTCTTTCATAATAAAAATTACCCTCACTCCCACGCTATATTACCCCATAAAGATGGATCGCTTTCTAAAGAAATCTTTCTTTATTTGTCTAAACTTATAAAAGAGAATAGAATAATTCCACTTTCTGGCTGGACACTTCAGAAATTACTCCGCCTATATGGCTTTCTATGTCATCTATCACATGGGTGTATATAACTGTAGGTACTCATCCATATATGAATATTAATTTCTTTCGAATTCGAATGGAAAGTCACAATGCTATACACTCTGTCCCTCATCCATCCATGCATACATACATAATTATGGGAGTTTATAACAGGTGTGTTTATTTATTTATGTATTGGCCCGCTTGTTGTTGTTGTTGTTTTCGTTTCCGTTGTGTTTATGTTTTGCCGTCTCTTGTCGAAAATGACGGCAAATGGAATATATGAAAGTTAATTGCATATTTACATGATTTTTTGCAATTTACATATACATGGGTTATCCTCTCAATTCCACTCAAACACACCAGAGTTTGACACCCTTTCCACCCCATCGCCGTGACTCTTCATACAATTATCGCTGTTTCCGGTAATATATTCATTTATAATTTTTGTGTTCTATTTCAGCGTATCTCGGAACGCGCCCTGGATGGCTTGAATAATTTGAAAACTTTAAATTTGCGTAACAATCTGCTGAAAAAAATCGATAATGGCGTACTGCGAGGCACCACAGCTCTGTTGTCGCTGAATGTCCAAAGCAACAAATTGGAAACATTAACCTTCTACACATTCCAGCCGCTAATGGACAATTTGGTCAACGGCAGCAGCGAGCTATTGCTTAACGGTAAGTGAAGTTGTTTAAAAATTTATTATTCTTTTATTTTCAATTTTTCAAAAACCGCTACACAAATCCATAGAATTATAGTGTCTGTGTCAATGGCTGTTTAAATATGCAATTTTTAATTAGGCCAGTTGCGCCACTTCATATAAGGGCATATTTAAGTGTACTTTTGTAATTTCCACAAAGGCTTTAAACTGGAGCATTATTATTATTATTTGTAATTTATTTTAAACTCAAATGGATTTTTGTGTATTTAGCTTTTGACAAAAAGTTGCCGGTGTGAAAATTGTAGGTGAGTTTCCTTCCGTTCTGTCTGTCTGTCTGTCTTGCTGCTACGTGTCCATTACTGAGAATGGGCGGATTGGGCTGGGCGGCCTGGGCTGGCTGTGGTGTGTCTTTCATGTTAAATGAAAATATCAACAAAACACACATTAATTTCTTAAAATAGAAAATATAATTTTCCCAATGTAACATCATTGGGAGGGCGGTATGATAAGCGTCAGGGAAATTAAAGTCATTTAAGAAAATTAATTCATAAAAATAAACAGCAGATAATATTCAGTGAGTTGGTAGCAAAAAGTAAGATTTATTTATAAATTTAATTTTTATATACTAATTTTGAGTCAGGGGATTAAGCCGAGTGACTAAGACCATTACAGCTATTTGGTACAGTGACAAACCAGAACCTTTGGTGAAATCCAACTTACTGGACACAATTTTTAAATCGATTTAGATTTAAAAAAACATCATACTTTCTAAGACATGAACAGTCTTGACATGATATCCATATACTAGAATTTTTGTGGATTGTCTTGAATGGCAATCTATAGGTTGTCCCTTAACAATAATTGATAGATTTGGAGAATATTTACTAAATGTTTCAATAAAGAGCATACTTCCTTGTAGTCATGGACAATTATTTGACTGCAAAATTGCAGTGAGAAATGCTGTTTAGATATCATGTCCCTCGAAATTATTTCTTTTTGGACCATGGGAATGATATATTTAGGGAATTTCTACTATTTTTTTTTATTTTCAATATACAGTAAGACTATTTTTTATATTTCTGCAGTAATAGATAAGATCGAAGTAATAGATAAGATCCATACACCAGAATTCTAGTGTCTCAAAATTATTTCATGGACCATAGTTGTGATTAGTGGAGGAAAAACTTGTGTTCCCATGCCTAATTGAAATCAAAACAGTTTTACCCCTTCATTTGTTTTGTGATATACCATGGTGCGTATGATTGTTAAGCTAAGTCAGTGTCACTCATACGCACTATGGTGAGATATGTATCAAAAGGTTCGTTGATGTGTAAATTCTGTTTTAGGACTCTGGAAATTTGGACTATCACAAGAGTATATGCTGAGTAAAATATGTAATCAATTTTCGTTCATTCTCCTGAAAATATTTATAGACTTTATAAATTTAATTTACGGACCTAAATTTGTAAATTTTAATTTTATATCTACACTTTGTTTAATGTAGTTTGTAGAAATATCAAATTAGAACAAGGAATTGTACTCACACTTGTATTAAATATCTCATTTTTTTCTTGTCCTAATGACAGATTGCAAATTCAGTAAACGACAAAAATAATTAGATAATGGCCCCACTGCAAAGGAAATGTCGAGTCGACATGCTTGTGAAGCATTGAGCAGTTACATTTTCTTCTCAACCGTAGCTGGCCGAAGGTTTGTCGAGTTCAATCCTCCAGTTTGAATCGCTTCAGTACATCTTGAATATATCTTTCTTGGTGTATCCGTCCCTTGTTTTTCATCTGGTAGTTGCACTTATTAAAATATTTGTCTTATTTAAATATTTTCTTGTTGACTTGATCATTTTTAAAAGCCAGGAATTCATTATAAGTTATCTGTCTATCTGCGATTGCATAATGGTCAATGGCTTTCAGAGCCCTGTCAAGATTTCAGCTCCCTACACGACTTGATAGTTTGAATCTGAGAATGCTTTCCTGTCATGTGTCAAGGCAACTAGATGCCAAATTTGGTTTGCAATAAATGCTTTGAATTCTTGCAGCTTCTCAATTTACAATTTTGAACTATTTGAGCTTCTCTTTGCATACTTCACACACTGTGGTCGTATTGCGAATTCTGATAAATATACTTATCTCTCGCGTATGCTGTACGTAGTTTTGATTCTACTACTTCCGCATGATCGGAATAAAAGTTGTCTTCTTCTGACATTGATTGCTTCTCACATTTGTTGTACCTCTGACTCTGATTCTGTCCACTCGTCCTCAACTTCTTCTGTTTCTAGCTGTGTCCACCTCATTGGACGCGAGCATGTCCGCCTGCTTGCCCGCCTTATCATAACACCCTTGCTCGCCAAGTGCAGAACACTTACGGTAATGCTTACAAAACATTATAGCCATTAAGGAAATGTTAGATCGTAGTAGCTCAAAATGCTCATTTCCGTTTGCCGTTTCTTTCACTGCATACAAAACACTCTTACTACGTATGTACTACTATCATCTCCTGACTTCCCACAGTTATTCTAGCTTCCGACATTATAGTCCATGAATCTTTTCTCGCTTGCCGTTTCTGTTTCGTTTTTTTGTGTTTTTCACTACTTCGTAGTTTTTATCCCCTTTGTTTAGTGGTGCTTTGGTTGGGCGCCATGTTTATTGTTATAATTACACGCAATTGTAATTGTCGGTTATATGAACACGTACCTCAAACACAGAGACACAGTCAGCCAGCTACCAAACCCCATTTCTGTACCTACCTAGGCAACCGGACTTCTTTTGTCTCACAGCTTTTGCTACACATTATGGTAAAAGGCCGAAAAGAAAGGGTGGTGGGTGGCGCTGAGAGGGAGAAAGAGTAAAAATCGGGACAAAAGCAGGAACATTTATGGCTGTGTAAACGGTGAGGTAAATGGTCATTAAAATGAAACACATTAAAAATAGATAATCACCTGTGTAATTAGTCTCCAAAGTGTGTTATTATCCACATTTGGTTATAACTTCTGGCACACATTTTTACACTCGGAGGTGTTGTTTGTTGGAACCACGAGACACCACCAACGAACGACACACCAAAAAAAATGACAATTAGTTTGTGAATAAATAATGTTCGCGTGGGGGAAGGCAACAAATGTTGTTTCCGATGAAAATGTTATGAAATGACAAAACTATTTAAGCTTTTCAAAAGTAGCCGCGTTTGGAAAAATAGAAATGGAATAGAAATTTAAACACATTGTTGAATTTTCCAATAAACATCATTGAGCAATTCGGCCATAAACGTAAAATACTATTTGCCGTTCTTTTGTTTTCCTGAATTCACTTCCTCCCTCTGAAGCATGGTCACCACCTATAGGATTTGTCTACCGCATGATTGCATACAACTTTCTGTGGCTTGTCCGTATTGTCCATATTTGTTTGTTAATGGTTGCAAAATACATTTTTGGCCAATTCCTATGAACGTCTGCTCATCGTTAATCACAGATACACACTCACTCGTATAAAGGGTTATAAAATGACAGATATATTTTATTTACTTATGTTATTTTAATGAATTTCGATACAAAAAGAATTTATATTCTAATTTTGGGTATAGGGATGTAGACGGATGACAGGCGACAAATTATTTCGTGGACCATGTTATATTTCTGCAGAATTGAAACTCGTGGTAATAGATAAGATCTATACACCAGAATTCTTGTGGACCTATAGTGCCTCGAAATTATCTTATGGACCATAGGTATGATTAGTGTAGGGAAAGCATGGGCATTTGCTTCAGTGCCTAATTGAAATCAGAATTGTTTTACCACTTCATTTGATTTATGATATAACATGGCGCGTATGATTGTTATGCTAAGTCAGTGTTACTCATACGCACTATGGTATCAAGATGTTCGTTGATGTGATATGTAAATTCTGTTTTAGAACACTGGAAATTTGGACTACCACAAGAATATATGCTTTATAAAACATGTAATCAAATTTCACTTGTTCTTAAAAATAGAAAAAAATTAATTTTATATCTACATTATCTTAATGTAGTTTGTAGAAACATCAAATTAGAACAAGGAATTGTACTCACTCTTGTATTTAATATCTAATTGGCTAGTTGTTCTAATAGCAGATTGCAAATTCAATAAAGGACAATAATATCTCGATAATTTCCCCACTGTCGGGTCGACATGCTTGTGAAGCAATGATCATTTGCATTCTCTTCTCAACCATAGATGGGTAAAGTTTTGTCGACAATTTCGTATTTATATCAAGCGGCGCTGCAATCCTCCAGTTTGAATTTCTTTAGTATATGTTAAATATATCTTTCGTGGTGTATCCATCCCTTGTCTTTCATCTGGTAATTGCATTAAGACGGACGACACATTAGAGCCTCTTTTGGGAATCGAAACCACATTCCCATCGCGTACAGAAGAGCATGACACCAACTCGACTACCGTCTTTATTGTATATATTGCCTGGACTTGGACATAAATTTGACAGCCTCTAATCCGGCGGTAGTAATATGGAATAAATTCCATAATGAAGGGTAAAAAAAGTTTCGGCCCGACCTAACTAATCTCTTTTTTAGTTGTTAAAGTTCGTTCGCTTGTTAGCAATATTTGTAATAAAACAAGTGATTACCAAATCTTCGTCCATTTATATCCTGACGCCATGTACATGGATAGTTTCATACATGTCTCACACAAATTTTACTTATTTTGCAACCGGTAGACGGGGCTGTGCTGGAGAACTTCAGTGCTTTTTTTTTCGCGAAAATGTATATTTATTGTACTTTTAAAATTCATGGATTATATTTTATTTCTTGAGCCAGGACCAATATCCCAGTTCAAAACAAAAATTTAAATATAATATCGTCCAAAAATATATAGCCATCTCTTGAATAACCCTTTTCAAAACAGACCCCAAACAACATATGGTCATACTAAGCAGGAGTATTCATATCCTGCATGTATTCTAAACATGTACAGTATGAAATTCAATTATATAGATTTTTTGGCAATTTCATATATAATCAAACTTTTAATTTCCACAAAGTTTGCGTATTTCATTATCATTTCAATAGCTAGCGAATGAAATCTGTGGTTATATTGATTTGTCTGGCAAACGGGGGAACATTTCATAGATATTTAAAACGAGGAATGATTTAAAATTCCATTTAAAGCAAATAGAAGCCAAAGTATAAGAGGATTAAACGAATGTTTAAAAGCAAGGCTGTATAAAGTTATATTGCCTTTCAAGTATCGATTAAGAGAATATTAGCTATATTTTGGCAGAGATATTTGAGGGAACATATTAATGTTAAATTTCCATACAACTAAACTTATTCATTGGAATTATCCACCGTAGAATAGAGTATAAACTTTAGACTTTACAATTAAACTATGCAAAAAGAAATACAAATTGTCTGCGATCCAATAACCACTGTACTTTTTAATGTATATTGTCCCCAAATTCAAACATATTCGAAATTTTCCAAGTTATTCAAAGAAATGTCAAAAAATCCAAAATCGAATTACCTCTAATTCAATTCCCTGCAATATTTTCTTATTGTCCCCAAATTCAAACATATTCGAAATTTTCCAAGTTATTCAAAGAAATGTCAAAAAATCCAAAATCGAATTACCTCTAATTCAATTCCCTGCAATATTTTCAGAACTGTTCAAAAAGTTGTAGGGGGAATTACAAAAAGTCTTAAGCGAAAAAAAATAATAAACAGAATTGTAAATTTAGAACTGTTCGGAATGAAATTAAACATTTCCTGAGAAAATCTATGGATATGTTAAATAACAATGAATGTTTTTTGTAACTAGATGAGTTTTAGCAATATTTTTATCATTGACCTGAAATTCAGTTCTTTGTCAATAAAGCTTGGTCAAATATGATGTGAAACATTATATTTTTTCACAAAGAAATTAGTCGATAAAGATACCAATACAGATATGAAAAATTTACCTAACTATATTTTGTTTACCTTAAATATAAACTCTTTTGACTATTTATTAAGAACCGCTTTAAATATTCTGTGGATAACGCCCACACTGGCGCAACTTGTTGCCCTTTCATCGTGCTGGCGGACGCCCTTTAACAACCACTATATTCAATTAAAAGAAAACATTAACATTTTGACGACCCCCACCCCTTGGCGTAACCATAAAACGATGGTTTATATCCCGCCCATTGGCCTCAGTCCTCGTAAATTGTTCGCCTTTGTTTATATAGACAATAACCATAAAACGGACATAATTGCAAAAGCCAATATTTTACCCCCAGGACAAACATATGTATGTGAGTTTTCAACATAAAATGATTGATGTTGTTGAACTTTGTAGTATGTTGTGGCGATAAGACCCCCTTCATGCTTCAGCAATCTCCCTCATTCCTCGTCACCGTCCACTGACAGACAAGTGGACATATGTCTGTCCAGCTTGGCTTGGTGTTGTTTTTTTTCGTTCTTTCTGTTCGTTTGGTCACATAAAGGCTACAAAACTATTTTATTGATAAATTGAAATGAATTGTGTCATATACTGTTGAACATGATGGCGACTATGATGATGATGATGGCGGTGGTGGTATGTCAATGTTGCAGATACACCCACAAGTGGTGTCCATAACTACAAGCGATTGCACACATGCACACTTTTTCGAACTGTCCTGGGAGAAAATTAAAATATGTATGTCAAAATTTGTTACAAATTTTTGAATGGAATAAAAGTCCAAAGTCTAAAAGAAAAAAATTACTGCCTAGAATTTTATATATTTCTTCTTTCTTTATTAATATAAATTATGTCCATATTATTAAAGAATTATTTGACTATATCGATATTGAGCTCAATGATGGTAGGTCAATATAAGCAAGTTGTTTACAAACCAATTTCAAAAATAATAGAAGCTGGTAAATTTTGTTACGCAGATAACCCTGTGCGACAGTCGAAAAACTCTGTGAAGTGATTTTATTTTTCTTGTAGGTATTGTCGAGTAGAACAAGACTCTGTATTTGAAATTTGCCAGACAGCCCCTAAATCTTGAGTTATTGTTAAAAACACGGTTTTCGTACCTTTACACACTTATATGCCTGTAATTTAGTTAGTTATCAACCGATATTCGAATTCAAAAAGAAGAAACCTGTTGGTTATCATCGGATTTGAAAAGAAGAAACCTGAAGCTTTCGATCGATATATAGCTTATTTAAGAAAACTTAAGTCATCGCTGTGCTTTTGTCCAGCAAACACATTTCTTTACAACTTTTAGCCATTTTTCAACTTTGACCATATTTTTGCACATTATTTTGTTTGGTAACCGTACAACTTGTAAATATATTTAAATAACACATTTAGTATGCAGTAAAACGCCACATTGTTTTTAAAAATCTGCCAATAATTGACTGAGTTATTGAAGTTTTCGCTAAAACAAAATTGTTGAAAAAATACAAGTTTTGGTCATTTCAGTTCAAATTTCTCATAATTTTACAAATTGAAGTCTAATAAAGATATTTAAAATTGGACAAAAATATAAAAGCTGTGAAAAAATATTAGATTTTAATTTTTTTTTTTATATACTGAAGGATATATACTGAAGGACTCAGCCATGTATAATGTAACTATTTGCATTCAAAACTATTTCGAAAAAATCTGATCCGTCTTTTTGACTGCAATAGAAAATTGTCCAAAAATATATCTATTCTTTAAGCTTGTCCCGAGCTTAAAGTCTACCACAACTAGGATTACCATTTGTGCCAAGTATAGTTGATTCTCAGCCAAGCTTTTTAGAGATAATAATACAAATGTCAACCAAATTGCACTACTTTCATTTTACAATCTGGACAGTTCGATGATGTCGCGGCATATCAACATTGATTTGTATCACTGTACAGCCATTGGCATTTAGCAACAAGTTATGTCACCATATACATCCATACATATACTCATTAAAAAAAAAACGCAATTACTTACACTCAGTCAAACGTTTAGAGACAACAAAGAAATTTCATTTCCTCTCTGGCATGTTCATTAGGGCGTACCTCAAAAAAAAAAATCGCCGTACACCTTCGAATATGAAGTATTATTGAAAGTTAGTTTCAAAAAAAAATTTTTATTTTTTTATGCCCAACGTAGGTGTCGCGCTTTTACATTTTTCTATATAACTTGTATTTATAAACGGATTTTAAAGTGTGATACATCGATGTTTTTGTCTCGACGAGGCCGATTTTTTTGTCTTTGAAGTCATTGAGCTCAAGCACCCCCTTCTGGTACTTACCCATCATTTCTCAGTTGCTACTACCCTAATGTACCACTCTAATAATCGAAAATTAAAGCTCGCATAAAATCATGAATCATGTTTGAGCTCAATGACTTCAAAGACAAAAAAATCGGACAAAAACATCGATGTATCACACTTTAAAATCCGTTTATAAATGCAGAAGTTATATAGAAAAATGTAAAAGCGCGACCCCTACGTTCGGCATAAAAAAATAAAAAAAATTTTTTTGAAACTACCTTTCAATAATACTTCATATTCGAAGGTGTACGGCGAACTTTTTTTTTTTTTTTACTTGTAACCTGGTACGCTCTAATGTTCATGCTCTATGTTCTATATTCCATTTTTATTTTTTGTGTTATATGCTGTCCCAGAGCATTCCTTGAATGCATTGGAAAAAGTGATATGAAGGAATTTTCACACACCAGAAAAAAACTTGAAATTGTGGCATACTTGCGTTTTAAGTGAATTTTCGGTTCAATGCCATTCATGTTTCTGCTGCTCGTTATCATTTCTGTTAAGAGTTACTTCAACAGAAATGTGAGTTTATCTCATAAAAGAGATAAAAAACATTGAAATGTATCCGATACAAGTGACACAAGTTCAACATTTAATTCCTGTGGACGCCAAAAAGGACATGATAGCTTAACTGTATGGTGGGTGTGTAGTCAAAAGGATGTTAAGGATTTCCATTAGTTTCATACCGAGCACAAAGAACCTTGTTGAGAGTATGGTAGTTAGAAGTTACTTTCTTAAAATTTCCACTACATATATATAAGTAAATACAATATATACACATATGTATATATACATACCAGCATGTTCAAAGGAGTCCACATATGTACATACACATTTAAGTACACATGGATGTATGTATATCCTGGCAACATAAGTAGCAGCTTGTGTATGTCTGAGTGCCGAAATGAGAGCCACTCAAAAAATAAAAGGATTTTATGTTTTTGACACTCAACAGCAGAACTTTAAATTAAACTAACGAGTCCTTTTGCAAAATGTTAATTGAAACTCACATAACCGTGTAATAGAGAAGAAAATTTAATAAAACATTAAATTTAAGCTCTTTGACCCTTCAGTGGCAACGTATTATTAGTATTTCTTTTTTTTTGGAAAATGGCTTACAAACTTTAGATATGATGGTCATGCAAGGAACAAGCTTTGTGTATACTTGCACTATGTACATTAGAGCGTACCAGGTTACAAGTAAAAAAAAAAGTTCGCCGTACACCTTCGAATATGAAGTATTATTGAAAGGTAGTTTCAAAAAAATTTTTTTTATTTTTTTATGCCGAACGTAGGGGTCGCGCTTTTACATTTTTCTATATAACTTCTGCATTTATAAACGGATTTTAAAGTGTGATACATCGATGTTTTTGTCCGATTTTTTTGTCTTTGAAGTCATTGAGCTCAAACATGATTCATGATTTTATGCGAGCTTTAATTTTCGATTATTAGAGTGGTACATTAGGGTAGTAGCAACTGAGAAATGATGGGTAAGTACCAGAAGGGGGTGCTTGAGCTCAATGACTTCAAAGACAAAAAAATCGGCCTCGTCGAGACAAAAACATCGATGTATCACACTTTAAAATCCGTTTATAAATACAAGTTATATAGAAAAATGTAAAAGCGCGACCCCTACGTTCGGCATAAAAAAATAAAAATTTTTTTTTTGAAACTACCTTTCATTAATACTTCATATTCGAAGGTGTACGGCGAACTTTTTTTTTGAGGTACGCCCTAATGTACATACACTTGGGGTTGAATTTCTGGGCGTACATGGAGCTATATATGTTCACCCTACAGATTGTCCTTCTCATTTCGTACGTACGAAAACTGTTACACATCGAAATTGAAACGTTAGACCCTAGGATTGATTGGACATTAGGTTTGTTTTATGGCTACTTGGGAGGTTCGATCCACCATCAATCAATCCCTATGTGCATCAATCAGTCCGTCCGTCCATCTGTATATCCATTTATCCATTTATACATTAATCCATTTATCCATTTATCCATTTATCCATTTATCCATTTATCCATTTATCCATTTATCCATTTATCCATTTATCCATTTATCCATTTATCCATTTATCCATTTATCCATTTATCCATTTATCCATTTATCCATTTATCCATTTATCCATTTATCCATTTATCCATTTATCCATTTATCCATTTATCCATTTATCCATTTATCCATTTATCCATTTATCCATTTATCCATTTATCCATTTATCCATTTATCCATTTATCCATTTATCCATTTATCCATTTATCCATTTATCCATTTATCCATTTATCCATTTATCCATTTATCCATTTATCCATTTATCCATTTATCCATTTATCCATTTATCCATTTATCCATTTATCCATTTATCCATTTATCCATTTATCCATTTATCCATTTATCCATTTATCCATTTATCCATTTATCCATTTATCCATTTATCCATTTATCCATTTATCCATTTATCCATTTATCCATTTATCCATTTATCCATTTATCCATTTATCCATTTATCCATTTATCCATTTATCCATTTATCCATTTATCCATTTATCCATTTATCCATTTATCCATTTATCCATTTATCCATTTATCCATTTATCCATTTATCCATTTATCCATTTATCCATTTATCCATTTATCCATTTATCCATTTATCCATTTATCCATTTATCCATTTATCCATTTATCCATTTATCCATTTATCCATTTATCCATTTATCCATTTATCCATTTATCCATTTATCCATTTATCCATTTATCCATTTATCCATTTATCCATTTATCCATTTATCCATTTATCAATTTATCAATTTATCCATTTATCCATTTATCCATTTATCCATTTATCCATTTATCCATTTATCCATTTATCCATTTATTCATTTATTCATTTATCCATTTATCCATTTATCCATTTATCCATTTATCCATTTATCCATTTATCCATTTATCCATTTATCCATTTATCCATTTATCCATTTATCCATTTATCCATTTATCCATTTATCCATTTATCCATTTATCCATTTATCCATTTATCCATTTATCAATTTATCCATTTATCCATTTATCCATTTATCCATTTATCCATTTATCCATTTATCCATTTATCCATTTATCCATTTATCCATTTATCCATTTATCCATTTATCCATTTATCCATTTATCCATTTATCCATTTATCCATTTATCCATTTATCCATTTATCCATTTATCCATTTATCCATTTATCCATTTATCCATTTATCCATTTATCCATTTATCCATTTATCCATTTATCCATTTATCCATTTATCCATTTATCCATTTATCCATTTATCCATTTATCCATTTATCCATTTATCCATTTATCCATTTATCCATTTATCCATTTATCCATTTATCCATTTATCCATTTATCCATTTATCCATTTATCCATTTATCCATTTATCCATTTATCCATTTATCCATTTATCCATTTATCCATTTATCCATTTATCCATTTATCCATTTATCCATTTATCCATTTATCCATTTATCCATTTATCCATTTATCCATTTATCCATTTATCCATACATCATTCATTCATTACTTCATCCGCTCCTTCATTCGTGTATTCGGAAGATTCAAATTAGAAGAGAACGGTTCTAATTTTGAACATTGGGTTGCTGAAGACCTGATTAGGGAAATTTCATCGATTTATTTTCTAATCTCTAAATTATTTTGAGCCACAATGAGGCTCATATCGTGGTCAATATGGTGCTCTAATTAGGCGTCATCACTATCATATACTAGATAAAATATTTTAAAAATTTCAAAGGAGTAATTTTCCACGCTTCAGCAGATTTGCAAAAATTCGATGTTTAGAGTCCTTTTACAGCGTAGAGGAGAGATATTTTCTTCGAAATTAATACTTTTAAGTAGTAAAAAGGAGGAAAGATATAAAAATGGTCCGCCATCCTTACCATAAAATTTGATTTTCCTCAATTCACACTTTTGATTTGATTTGATTTATTTATGTCAACTTGTAATTCAAAGCCATCGGGCCAATTTAAAACAAATTACAAAATGCATATATAATACTTTTTCTAACATGGCTAAAAAACTACTCAACACATTTAATCAATGACCCTCTCAATATTTACCTATTTAATGGGTAGTTTGCTAGGTATTATCCTCATCTTCTGAATTCCTGACATTAATTATTTTATTTCCAAGATTTTATACAGAAAAATTGTTTGGAAACCTTTTACCAGATTAAAATAACCAAGAAACATGGTTGATTTTAAACACTTTATTTAAATTTCTCTTTACAAAAATCTGCAGCATTACAGCCAGCCAACAAATTGTAATTGGCTTCTTTCTTTAAAGGCTTGAACGAGCAAACTTGTCCCTATTGAAAATGCTCTGACTTTCAAACGAAAAGCTGAACATAATACAGCTGTCAAAATTTCGTTCCCGTCGCAAACAATGAACAGCGATGATGACCATGACGACGACGACGATGATGACGATGACAATGATGTTGTTGACATTACCACTGAATGGGCATTAGTGGAAAAGAAAACAATGGAAGCTTCACGTCTATTACGACGTTCTTTTAACGAGAATTTTGAAACGTCGCAGTCAGATAGCAGAGCGACAGTGAAAGGTAACGACCGCGTCCGACAGTGTTTTTTTGGGGCACAAAACAATATTTGTGCCGTACATCTGCACTCCACCAGGGCTTACATGGAATGTATGTATGTACATGTTCACGCACGTACTCACATTCGCATTTGCCACGTTGGAATTTACCTGATGCAATTTGTGACACATGTGCCAACATTCCCATGGACGTAGACTATGACCACCACATTTAAATAACCTCCAGGAGCAACAAACATCCCGAACATGAACGACAACAGCAATAGCAGCAGCAAATAGCAACATGTTACCTTTAACTGGTTTTTAGGTATTGTTGTTTGTTTATGGCTATTTTTCCACTGTCCAACCGAACTGACGGACCGACAATATTTTTGTTTAGTTGCCATTCGCCCGCCAGCCCACACAGGCATACCTGTACATAGGAGGGTTATGTTCACTCCTCGCGCTTTCCCATTTATCATTGGACACATGTCCTTTGGTCGTTTCTATAACAGCCGTACGCTTTGCCGCATCGGTCTTGTTTTCTTGTTGAAGTGGTGCTGGGCGGGGTGGCATAAACATGAAAAGAACCCATGTTGAACATAAAATTTATGTTCGACTCTTGTATACACACATGTCTGTCATTTTTTTGCTGTTGCTGCCCAATACTGCTAGACTGCACAGGCGAAAGTCGAAACAACAGCAACAAAAAACTATTGACCGTCCGTTTGTTTTATACTGGCCGATGCCCATCAATGTTCCGTGGTGTCCAGTCTTGACGTCTATGAGTGTGGTGTTCTCGTTAAGCTATTAATAGGTTGTTAAATATTTAACAGATGTATGTATATGGTGAGATAATCATGTAAACCGTCCGAATTTCGTGGCAATTGCCTAACCTTTCAAAAATTATTTAAATAAATACATTTGCCAAAATATTCCACTAGACAACATTTCGTAGACGGATAAAGAAAATCAAAAATTTAAATTAAGAACAAATTATTTAACACATGAAGAAACGAAAGAAATTCTGATTACCGACTTAAATTTAATTCAATTTACTATTTGCTGATTCATTTTTATTTATTCAATTCCTTACAGACTATTGCTTAATTTATATATAAAAGAATTACGTTACTGACTGACTGGCTTATCATTGACCAGCGCCCAGATCAAACAGCTGAAGCCATGGTCATGAAATTTCCAGGACAGTTACCAAATATGACGCAGACGCCGACTAAGAAAGGGTTTTCGAAATTCGTACTTTTAGGGAGTAAAATGGGACAAAAAGGGATAAACATTGAACCTTCGTCCTGACTAAACGGCAATAGTTAGAAACATGACAATGCAGACGAGCTACAAATGGGGATTTTTCGAAATTTGTACTTTTAAGGGGGGGAAGAGACAAAAAGGGATAAAAATGGTACCTATTTAGGTATTCCAGCTATATTCGTATCGATCGGTATTTACATTTCACTGATAACATAGACTTGCAACATAAATGGATTTTTCGAAATTTCTACTTTTAAGGGGCAAGCGGCACAAAAAAGGGATAATATGGTACTAACTAAAGAATTGCAGCTAGAATCGTGATGTTTGGCACGTAAATTCCTCTGACCATTTAGAAGCGCAGTAAAATTAGACTTTTCGAAATTTGTACTTTTAAGGGTTGGGCGGAGAAAAAAGGGATACAAATGGTACTAATTTAGGTATGAAATTTGGTGTGTAAATTCCTCTGATAACGTAGAAGTGGAATCCAATTTTTTTCGAAATTTGTACTTATAAGAGCGGGACAAAAAGGGATAAAAAATGGTACCAACTAGAGTACTGCAGCTATAGTCATGAAATTTGGTGTGTAAATTCCTCTGACAACGTAGAAGCACAGTAAAATTGGATTTTTGAAATATTTGTACTTATAATGGGTGCGCGGGAGGCATAAAATGGTGGACAGCCCTTTAGCTGCTTAAATGCGGAACATAAATGGATATTTCAAAATTTGTACTTATAAGGGACGAAAAGGGATAAACGTGGCGAAATGTGTACTTTTAGGGAAAGAGGTGCAAAAAGTAATAAAATGACCGGATACATCTAGAAACATGTAATCGGGGATATAAAAGGCTTTGCGGTTTTAATTTTATGTTCGAAACCCTGTAGAAAATGACAAAAATTATACAAACGAAGGGGGTTCATCAAAAATAGCGCACGTCGACAAGTATATTCATTTCTAATTTCATTACTATTTTAAAATTATCTATATCCACCAAAAGAAAATTTAATATATACTATCCAAAAACATGGATAAAACTGACAACAAATAACTGATTTTTCCGCGTGCGAAGCAGCGGGCACTGTCTATAATTAATAAATGTTACATAGGTCATTGTTGCACAATACGAAAATACTATTTCCATTTGATCGGACTAATATCAGGGTTCCGTCTGGACAGTTCAGGAATTCAGTTGCCCATATATTTTTTCGTTACACTTTTATCGCACCATCGTTTTGCAAGCGAATTTGATGATATTTTAAAATTTGTGAGCACTACCGGGTACATCTGTTGACTTGTTATTGCAGTTGTTGTTGCTGTATTATTTTTCTGTTTGGCTCCTATGTCGTCGGTAGTGGCGTGGCGGTTGTATGAAATCGCGCCTCTGGCACAATATAGCATTTTTATTATAACACTATGTCGTTGTTCCGTTATTGACCACCATAGCGAACAGTTGTATCGAGCATATCAGACATGTATTTGCTTTGTGCGCTGTAGTCCACCACTGTCCTGTGGTGCGTATGAGTGTTTTGTGGCCCCTCAAATTATGCCGGAAAAAAGTCAGCTCTATATTGTGTGTTTTTATTACCATAAATGTCTCTAAGCGCGAATTTGTTTTATGATACGACTATTGAATTGGGCTGCAAATGACTTTTTATGGTGGCCGACGACGACAACGACGGCAGCGGTTCGCATTCGCACAACTTTATTCAATTTTGTAGCCAAATATTTTTATTGGTGGGGTGGAGGTGGGTGATATTGATGTTAATGGCAATGTATTGTGCCCTCCCACAACATCAGTGGGCGTGTGTTGAGGCTTTTGGGAAAGGAATTGTAGGGGGCGAAAACATGATCATACCACCATGTTCATTTAAACTTCAATAACTTTTAACTTTTATGTTGAGTTTAAATTTGCCATAAAAAATTCCTTACAAATGTATATATAAAATGAAAAGTGGACAAAGAAGTTCGGTGTCGAAACAGTTTTTCTCATAAAAGTAATGCATCATTAATAAAAGAAGGATAACGAAAAAATATTTTCTATTAGGTGGCATCCTAATGAAGATAACAAGTCCTATTTGATGAAAATAGGGCTCGAAGGACAAATCTAGAGGTTATGGATTTTTGTGGCGCCTGTACATAAACCACGTTTATAACATGAACGTGCAATTGTGAATTTGTATCCTTAATTCGATGTATACGCGATCCAAATACAAAAGGCGCCTTCGACAAAAATTTAAACTTAAATAAAAACAAGTAAAAACAGGGAATATTTCTAATTTCCTACGAAAAAAATGATTTGTTTGAGAAGATCCTGAGTTACCACGGCGGAAATGATTCTATTATTTATAGATAGCTTTCGAAGAAAACTTCCCGGATATACATATATTGAGATACTTTTTGTGGTAGATTATTTTAGGTTACACAGAATTTTCAAGATAATTTTCCTACAGAGTCGTTGTGTTCCATTTCTCCTGGTTGCACTAAAAACCAAATCTATATTTTATTGTCCTTCCAAAAAACTGCTGAGTTTTTGCAAATTTTCTTTGTACGCAGTAGTCAACCCCTCTGTAACTGTCTATCACTTTCTGTGTACCAGGAAACATATCCTGCTGCATGTCGGGATTTCTAGCCCAACAAATATTGCTAAAGAGCTATGTCCTCTCGCCCGCTCCATAAACTGAATTTTATGGCAACAATTTTATGACATCTGCACACAGATAAAAAGGTACACATTTTCAATCACATTCTCCCTCTAGTTGTTGCCATTTAGAGAATGCCTTCCCGTATGGATTGATGCCTACCATTTTATTACACTACCTTCTTCGTAAGTATTGGAAATATCCTTGTTTGTTGGCCATGTGCTGTGCTCCTGTATAGGCGTTGTGAAAAGCACAGCAAAAATGTAGCAACCTTTAACTAACATATGCCTTTTAGACTCATTTATTACTTTTTATGTTTATTGATATATCCTTTCGCTTTGCAGCAAGGAAGGATATGAAGCAAAAAATAAGCAATAAAAATCCTTGTTATTATTTTGTTATATACATAGGAAATACGGACGCACTACACAGAGATGTAAATATGTATTGAAATCCTACCAACAAAGATAAGAGTCTTAAAAGTCCACAACAGTACAACAACTCGGAACAACAATCATCCAAAACGGAAGGATGACTGTTAACTGACTGACTGACTGACTGACGTTTGTATGAACTGTGCTGAGGTGGAAGACTACTGTTCTGCCATTTCCATACACAACCGTTTTCCATGCCATCCCATTTTCAATTTCTTTCTAGGAGTCCGTAGGCAGTCGTTTTGGTTTTCGAAAGCCTTGCTGAATTATACATCGGAGGCCACACATACCAAGTGGGAAACTATTTGTGTGTGTTGTGTGGCCCTAGTCCTAGTTGTAGTGATGGTAATGGTAGTGGTTGTGTTCTGTATGTTTGTCAAAATGTTTGAATCGAAATTTATTGTGCAGTTACTATTAGAAACTCATTTAAATGTCAAACAAATGATTGATCCCATAAAACGGGCAAATGACCAAACAACATGAAATAACATACACTTCAGGACCACTCAAACGCACACACACACAGACGCGATCTCTTGTGGGTATCAAACACACACATACATGCTCAAGGATGTGTTGCCCACATCCTGCCCCACACTCGCATGTTCATGCAAAGGAGATGAAATAACACACATGGAGCAAGAATGGTGATGCCACACCAAACGATGACTTTCATTTGTTTAAGTAAATGATAATTTACTATGGCTGTATTTGTGTGCATGTGGGTGACTATGTGGGTGGTGTAAATGAAAATGGGCGTTGAAGGTGTCCTTTTGAATTTGTGGAAATTTGTATTTCATTTCAAAGATTTTGGAAGGAGCGGATAGTTTATTCGTTTGAAGTTTGTCTAAAGCGTTGAAATTTTTATTCTAAAAGATGTCCTCCTGTAAATCTTTACATTCTAAAGGGTGATTTTTTAAGAGCTTGATAACTTTTTTTTTAAAAAAAACGCATAAAATTTGCAAAATCTCATCGGTTCTTTATTTGAAACGTTAGATTGGTCCATGACATTTACTTTTTGAAGATAATTTCATTTAAATGTTGACCGCGGCTGCGTCTTAGGTGGTCCATCCGCTTAGTCCAATTTTGGCATTTCCACGTTTTTGAGTAACAGAGACCCAATTGGTGCGAACGGCGACGAATCGAAAATTGGTGGTCATCATTAACACTGGCCGATACAGCTGCGATATTTTCTTCAGTTCGCACTCTACGTAAGCGTGTTGGTGGTTTAATGTCCAACAATGTAAATTTGGTGCGAAATTTAGTCACAATAGTCAGAATAGCCGCTTCAGTGGGTCGATTAAACTGACCATAAAATGGAAGCGCGCAATGAACTTTCTTAACAGAGCACGCATTTTGATAATAAAATTCAATAATTTGCAAGCGTTGTTCGTTTGTAAGACGATTCATGATGAAATGTCAAAGCATACTGAGCATCTTTCTCTTTGACACCATGTCTGAAATCCCACGTGATCTGTCAAATACTAATGCATGAAAATCCTAACCTCAAAAAAATCACTCTTTAAAAGAAACTCTAAATTGACAATGGAAAGACAATCTCCGGTACTGTTTGGACTCCATTACATTCCACGTAGTTTTTTGAAAAATCTAACTCATCTGCAAGATGCTCCGCGATTCTAAGTGAATGTGTTAATTATATATCAGTAGATTCCTTTACAAGACAAGATAATATGGTATGATAACTATCCAACCGAATTTTTAAACACACTCGAATTTACCGCCTCACAATCGTGTGGTGTTACCTCATCGTTTTTACCATAAGAAATTTAATGCTCTGTTGGCGTATAGATAACAAAAAGGCAAAATCCTCTTAATGCAAGAATTTTTTAAATTTTATTCTTGGATTATTTATTTTTGCTTCAAAAGACCTTCATTCGCAATATATTCAAACAGAAAAATACGGTCGGCAAGGTATTATCAATTACAAGCTTATTTTAATAGCAAAGTTTTCCGGGAAAATTTTATTTATTTTTTTCATTTTATCTCTCAAAATTGGTATTTATGAATTATGTTCCGAGAATCATCCCAGTGATTTTTATGTTGTGCGAAAGGTTTTTGTTTACGGTTTGTCAACGCGTGCAAAAATTTCTAGGAAGGACTGACTGAAAATAAGCAGTCTCCCAAATGAATTGGGGAGAGGTAATATTTGTTGGCTAAAGAGCTGAGCAAGTGGTGGGATAGCATTTTCCGCATTGTTTTCATTTTACGGAAATTTTAACGTTTACTTGGCTATTAACAACATTCTGGGGTATTATATTTAAAGTTTTCAAAGAGAAATATAAAAAATATGTTTAACAAAATTTAAAAAATGTATATGTTTAACATACTGTTAGTACTGAGAGTGAACATTCAGCGTCTAAACATTTTGATTCAAGGACAAAATTGGTTGCTTTAATGGCCAGCATGAAAAATTCAATATTACGCCAATAATATATATTAATTTCTTTAATATTGACAAACTTTTAATAAATTCAAATTATCCCTTTCTAATCTGCCCTCCAGGTGAAAATCGGCAATAAATTCGTCTTTAACAACTCGTTGCTATTCATCTTTATCAAATCGTTGCTATCTTTATCATATAAGCCCTGCTCAATTAACTTCAAATTTTCTAGTTAAAATATACAAATTTTCACAATAACAAAAACTCTCACACACACATCTCTTGTCTATCCGTTAGTCAATCAGGACATATCTACATCCATCAACCGGTTGGTCGGCCTTGTAACTTGTAGTCACAGTTGATTAAATAAAGATACAGGAGTAGAAGGTTTGATAGCATCTCCTCCTCCGCACCTAATAATGTTCGAACTCGTTGCCGTGTTTTGACCTTAAATCACTAGAAGATGTTAAGAGTGGTCATAATTTATTCTGAGTTCTCTTATTGTTTATATTATATATACCTACTTGGATACATTTATTGAGACACCAATATTAAGGGTAGAATATAGTAACTCTCTTGATTGATACTACAGCACACTAAGCAACTCAGCTACCCTTTGCTTATGAGTATTGAGTAACTAAAGCCAACAACTTTTTAGCATGAAGTGATAATAAGCAATTTAGTAAAATATGTTTTTAATATGAACTAATATATACAGCAAATTAATATTAGATTATATTATTATTTAATTTATTAATATTATGTAAAATTGTTGCTATTAAGCTGTATTAATAACACCATTTTACAATCATTTCATCGCAGTGTTATGTATAACATTTTTTGGTGTATTCTGGCGCCCTAAACTCGAAAACGATAATAATAATTTTTATGTATTTTTTATAATATTTTTTTAATTTTTTATTATAATTTTATAAACAAGTTTGCGTTCTAAAAAATATTGATGCAAAATGGTCCTGAGTCAGGGCAATATCCCACTTCAAATCAAATATTGATTACAGACCGAAATAAAATAAAAGAAAAAAATAATTCCAAATTTCCTCAAACACACTTTTAACATATATATCTAGACCACTTAGTGGAATAGGGTATTATAAATTAGTTTTACGCTAAATGTTTGTAACGGCAAGGAATATTCAAGCTAGACGCATGTTTAAGAATACCGATCGGCTTCGAATCAGCACCTGATTCGATGTCCAAGTGTCCGATCGTCGTGAATTTTTTTTCTGCCAAGTTCGATCGGTATTACATTTCAAGAAAATCGGATGAGTTGAGATATAGCCCCAACAGAAATATTCCTCCGATTTACTCTATTCGTGCTCTACATTTTACATTGGATCTTCATCAAATTGTCCACATCATATGAAAGTAAACTATATCGTTACATATTTTGATATAGTCCTTATGAACACTCACCAAAAATTGGTTAAAAATATATTAAAAAATATAATTACTTGCTGGCACCGTAAATGTTTGGGGTTTTTTACGTGCCAGATTTTATTTATTTCTCAATTTTATTGACTGTTTCTATGTGAATGTGAAATTTGATCGCATTTACATTCCCAAAGTTATACTGGAAATTTTAGAAGTACCTTCGACAAAAACTAGGATTTTGTTGAACAGAAAATAAACAAAAATAACAAAATGCATTAAAAATTTTAGTGTTCATTTTATGGAAGTGTATGTAAACAGTCCAACGAAAATAAAAAACAAGTAAGAAAACGTCAGTCGGCTAAAGCGACTTATATATATCCTCACTCTCAGAGAACATATCTATGTAAATTACTTAGGGCCGGACGATTTTGTGGATGGTACTAGTAAGTTCGTGGCATATGGTCCTAGCTTCCACATTTATAAAATAATTGTGAAAACATGATCAATTATCAAGTCATAATGGATTTCAGGCACCGGATATAGACAATTGTGTGGGAGGTACAAGAATGGTAAATATTTTGTTGGCTTAAAGTGATAATAAAAACATTTTCAAATATCAAATTTAAAATGAATTTGACTACCCGTTTGAATGTTACACCGGTTTTATTTTAAACAAAGCTTATGCCATTTTGTGTGGGAGGTACCAGAAGGGGTGTGCCAATATAGTCCATATTCTTCATGAATGCAGCATCTATAAAAGCATTGCCAAATATCAAATTTCATAGTATTCCGAGCATCCGTATAGAAGTTATAGCAGCTTTAATTTTACGTAGTTTAGGGTGATTTGTGTGGGAGGTACTAGAAGGGGCGTGGCAAAACCCGTCATATATAGTACACTTAAAGTGTGTATAAAAATTTGTGAAATACCGAAATATGAGTGATTCCGAATATCGGCATGGAAGTTACAAAGGTTTTCATTAATCATAGGAATATGGTCCATTTGTGTGGGAGGTACCAGAAGGGGTGTAGCAATTTCACCCATCTTCGAAAAATATTACTCCTTTCGATAGTTATCGTGTACACCAGCTAGCCAGACGGACGGACGGACAAACATCTTAAAAAGTCGTGAAACGGATTTGGTCCAAAGAATCTTAGGGTCTTAAGTCATTCCTTTAATGCGTTACACTTTTTTTCTGTCCCTCCTACTCTGTAGAGTGAGGGTATAATAAAGATGTTTTTTATTTATATGGATTTTTTGACCTAGAAGGATTTTTCATTACTTTATCATTTATCAACTTTTGGTAAAAATTGGAACTTTAATAAAAAATAAACCAAAAATTATCCATTATGATAGAGTGTGTCGCAATGCATATAATTTTTTTAGTTCTTTCGTTGCATATGGTAATTATAATAGAAAATATAATAATTAAAATAAATTAAAAAAATATACATTCATTAACATTTAATGCAAAATTACTAAAACTACTGGGAAACATCTCAGCCACTTTACATGGATTTTTTAATAAACCTATAGTAAAGTGGTTCAGAATCAAATTTTATCGGTCTAAATTCAATAACTTGTGATCCATGAAATTTGATTCTGCACCACTGTGCGGCCAAGTTTTAATATGTTGTAAATTTTATGGTATTTGCTCCACGGAACTTCCTCAAAAACAGAAAATGAGCATCTTGAGATTTTGATATGCTACTAAAATGTGTTTTTGGGTGCTTTATATTTTTTTGGGAGTATTTGATTTTTTTTTTATTTCGTTGATGTTTCAGTCTTTAGGTACTTGAAAATTTTCAGGAAGATTAACTTTGTCAAAAAATCTGATCAGCAAGGAGTGCCTTTTTTGGTATATTAACCCCAAGAGTCTTCTAGTGGCTGAAATATAACCTAATGGTTCATCATTTATATGTGCATATATTAGTGTGTCCATGTATACTCGTACATACATATGTATGCATTTGCAAATATGTGCTACTCGTACATATTTGTTATAATTGCTTCTACAATTGTTGTTATTGTTATCAGAATTGGAATGGGTTTATATACCCAATTTGTAGATCGTTTTTTTTCGAGTGTATCTCTATGTTCTGGTCTTCGAGCGTCCTTGTTTAAATGTATGTATGTCTGCACATGCAGGCATGCATATGTGTGCACTAGCACTCATTTGTATGTATGAACTTTCATTATTCAATTTATTTGTTTGTTTGTTTATTTGTCGGTTTGATTGTGTTGTTGTTTATAGAATCAACAACAACAACCACCAATAACAACCTCATCGACAAAACTTGAAACTTTTTCTATTCAATATCTTTTTCTGCCACAAACAAAAACAAACAGAAAAACTGAAAAAAAAAATCATTTGAATCACATGCTAAAAAAATATTCATTATTTCCGTTACTGAATAAACTCATTTGCATGTTTGTGCCATTTCGCCTTGCCTAACCACCACCCTTCCCTGGTGGGTGTGTTTATGTTTGTATTCGTGTACGGAAAAGGTATATGTATGTGCTTTCATTGGTATAAGAGTCAGTTCATATGCTGTGCGTGTGAGCCTGACTCTGGGTGCATGTATGTGTGTGTGCGAAGGGGTTTTTATTGCTACCATCTGCTTATGCTAACGTTTATGCACACCTATAAATTTGAAGAATTCAATTTCCGCTCGGATGTACGTATGTGTGTGTGTGTGTATTGTCAAGTCAACAATGAATGTATAAATATCAACCTTTGCCGGCATTACATGGGTGCGTGGGGTTCAGCAAAAGGAGGTTGGGCCACACACATCCGAGGATATGTGACATCACCAGATGTGCTTCTATATTTTTATAAAATTGGATTTTAATTGTTAGCCTTAGAGATTCTAAATTGGGGGAGAAGTGAGTGTAAAAGTTGGATGATTCGTTCTCCTTTGGCAAAATTTAAAGGTCTTGAAACATGCAGAACTAAATGCGGAAAATGGTAGTTCTTGAGAATTTCGCAAAGACAATTGTTTTTACATTGTAACGCAATTTGTGAACACAAAATAACGTTGCAATGTTTTCTGGATTTTTAGGGGTAAATCCAGAAAATTAGGATTTTTACTAATCTTTGCTATGAGTTTCCAAAACAAAATCTGCTTAAACTTTGGAAAAAATTGGTATTCCATATGAGAATTATTGGTTCTACGTTTAGATATATTTAAGAAAATGCCAAGTAAGCAAAAGTTTAATGACACTTCGATTAAAAAATGTAATTTTAGGAATTCCATGTGAAGTGATCATACAAATATTGACTCTTCTCTCCGATATTGATGAATTTTTTCACATACTTATGTCTAACGAATATAGCTGCATTTCCCGATTTTCAAACAATTTGAAAATGTAGACACTAGGGTGAATCGAAAATAAAAATATTCATAAGTTAATTTTAAAAAAGTTGTATCTTTTTGTGGTATGAGATGCAAATGTTATTAATTCATTTTATCGTAAATTTTTTATCAAAATCGAAGAGATGAACCGATGATCGCTTCCATTGGATTTACACATATTAAACAAAGAGATGGAAATATGAAAAGGGATCTCCCTACACATCTTCTTCAGCAAAAAATTATATCTAAATACCCTCCAAACACTTTTTCGCTCTTAAACCAAACAGATGGAATTGTTCAAAAATATTTTACGCTCGATGAATATTAAACATCGTTAAGATGCTGCAGCAAATGGCATTAAACCAAAGACGTATAGAAAGATATTTGACATCAAGGTAGATTGCTTTTGAATTTTTACAAGAGAAACTTCGTAAAGGGTGATATTAAATCCAAGACAGACTTCGAACGTAGTTTAGATTCACAAATTTCATCAAAATCGATTGGGAAGAACCGGTGATCGCTTCACATGGAATTGCAAAATTTTCTCAAGAATTGCAATATTTGTACCCTAATCTACTCTGTGGATTTCATAGTATCCGCTTTGCAAATGTTGCGGATATTTAGTGTGTACACAAAATCGCAACACATTCGCCAGCAAAGATGAGCTATTCCTTTTCTCTGCAATATCTCCGCTCTGACTTTCCATAGGTATCATTTCATAATTGTTGGTGGCGCCCCTCGTGCGTGCACACACGTACACCCATTGTCATCCATGTTGATTTTGTCATTGTTATTGAAGATCTTGCGACAAATGTTTTGAATAATATATATGTTTATGTATGTATCTGTGTTATTGCTTATGGAAACAAAACAAATAAATTTAAATTCATTGAATTCAAAGAGTCGTTGTCGTGCATTGCTTATTATTAAATCTTTAATAATTTCATTATGATTTTTTTCTTTTCGGGGAAAAATGCTTACATGTGCTTGCCTTCTAAATTTCCGCATCAATAAGTTTGTGTGTGCGCGTGTGTCTGTATTGCTGGAGGGCGGGTGGTAACCAAAAGAAATCATTTGGAATTTGATTTAATCTGTGAGAGGAAAAAGAACCAAGGATTACACTTCAAATACACAAAGTCATATACAACAAAACCAAAATCAAACACTCAAACAGAATTACAATCTTCATGGCTACACACATGCCAATAAATGTAAAGGGTTATCAAGTGGGGACTATAGATTTTTCTATAATATATTATAGAAATGGGAAATGATCAAAAATCAATACATTTGACAATTGGAAATTATTTGAGCGACACGTTATAGAATTTCCAACTTTCAAATATTGCCTCTTTGAGAAAGAAAGCTTCTTAAACTAGTCGTATTTTTTTACTGTGAGCGATGATTTACAAAGAAATCCTTAGTTTTTGTCCGAATAATAAAAAATTGGCCATTTAAAAAACTACTGGCATTGATTTTTGCAAGAGAACCGTTAGTTGTTTTCGAATAAAAAATTAAATAATTTTTTTATGAAATTAAAAAAAATAAATAAATTTATTTAAATTAATACTAGCGCTTGCACTTTGAAATTTTCTATAATGAAGCTGTATATCGGAAATTGCTCATTTTCAATATTTTTCTGAAAAATAAATTTATCAAAAAAATAATTTCATTTTTTTTAAGTAAAATTGAAATAATAAAAAACTAATTTTTTCTCAAACAATTTGAAGAAACATGTTTCTGCACGAGAATAGTAAGTTTTTTAATAAAAAATTAAATATATATTTTTGATAATTTAAAAAACTATTTGTTGAGAAAAGCTGCTGGCGATTCCACTCTGAAATTTTTGCAGATATATCTGTATCAAAGCCAGTTAACGATGGCCTTCTCAGGCCAGAAATCATGACAGTGGTAGTTTGCAGCCAAGTAATAAATGTCACTGTGACATTTGTAAATAAATTTGAATTCTATGAAATATAAATGTAAATGGTCTTGAGCCAGGGCAATATCCCAGTTTAAATCAAAAAAGCTAATTTTTAAATTCTTATTTAATTTTTTGTACAGATATTTTTATACTTTCACACAACAAAAGATTTTTTTTTCAATATTTCAACATTTTTTAAAAGTAATTTCGGCTGTATTAATACACTCACCAATTTTTATTCAAATCGTAAGACCTTCAAAAATCTCTAGTCCATCTAACATGAATGTCATGTTCTTTGTTTGAACTGATCTTTGTATCTTATTCGATTACCTTTTATATAGACTGACATACAGTGAGGTATGTAAGTATAAACATTAATAATCCAAAATACATTTGTTAAAGGCAAAGGAGCAACTTTTTAAGGGGTTACCAGCCCACGAACACACACACAGACTGAAGCGCACATTTACACAGATGAGAATTGAAAGGAAAACGCATGAAACAACAACTAATCAGTAGGCTTTAGGTTGTTGAAGGCAATCTAAGCGAATATTGATGAAAATTTATTAAACAAAAATCTTAATACAAGCTCATCATGTATAAACACAGGCACACTCACACACAAACACACTCAAAGTTGCTCAGCAACACATTCCATTCACATCATACATGCATGGCCCACAGAACCCACAAATCAAGAATCTACACATTTGCACAAACCCATACATGTAGGTATGATGATGGAAATGTTTCCCAGGAAAGAGATGTTTCTTTTCTTTCCATTCCATTCGGTTGAAGGTAAATCAACTTCAAGCATCACTTGAAAAGTTGTTTCCAAAGGAAACGAAAACATCGGCAGCCCACACCGCCACCACAAGCAAAGCCATCAAATAATCCTGAAAGTGTTGTGAGTTCGGTGTTGTGTTCGATGTGTTTTGTAAATGTTCAGGAAATTTTGTGGTTTCATCAAAGCAAAATTAATGTTTCAAAAACTCGCATCTCACTTCACATCTTCCTCTTCAATAGTCATCATCCTCATCATCATCACTAACACGCAAGGATATGGAAGTGCAAAAAGGGAGTTAAATCCTTCAGCCATCCCCCTACACACCTTCATCGGCAAAAAGTTAATGTCTAAATTTCCTCCAATCACTTTTGCGCTCTTAAACCAAATAGATTGAATTGTTCAAAAAATCTTGTTACGCTTGACGATAATGAAACGTAGCACAACTTTTTTCGGGCAACAACAACGTAATCGTTAAGATGCTGCAGCAAGTGACATTAAACCAAAGAGGTATAGAAAGATATTTGGGATCAAGGTAGATTTGATTTTTTGCAAGAGGAACTTCACAAAGAGAGATTTTAGAGCCAAGACAGACTTCGAACGTAATTTGATTCATATAAACTTAAGGAAATAAACTAAAATCGATAATGTTGGAATTTAAAACTATATTCAATAGAAAGTGAAGAAAGTTAAACTGTAAGTTCTATCAGGGCTAGTACACACGCACTACACTGTGACTCCATTATACTACACAATTATATATTAATCGCCCAATATTAAAAAGTATAGGATTCATCGTGAGGTTTATTTTATAAAATAAAACACATAAAATTAAAAGTGGATTTAAAATTATTTACATGTAAATATTGGCAACAACGACTCGTTCGAGCATAGCGAGTGGAGAACCCATTCTTGCACAAGTTGAATTTTGTACTGCCGAGATCCTTACGTTAAATACGCCAAATTCTCGAATAAGACAAACTAATCTGCTGAGAATGGCGACGAATCTATTCACCACGGTCTTCCTTCTCACAGAACGTTGTCTTTCGTAATACAGCTGGAGAGTTTGGAGACGCTATTGTGGTGTGAGTCTTTCCATGATGACTTTCCAAACGATACTGAACAAAAATGACAAAGCAGTTTGACATGAGTCATGCGTGCTCTGTCAGAAAAGACTACTAAAAACCTCACGATGAATCACCCGACACATCATCCCAATACTAAAAGGGTTTGAGTTTGAATCCAGTTTCGAACTGCTAATGGTTTGCTTTACATCACTTATAAATATCGCTGTCGGCAATGATGTGAAATATGCACTGATTAAAGCTAAAGAGGCTTACTTAGACTTGACCGAGTTGTTCTTTATGAGTGGTGCACACTCGGCATTCTGCTGCATGTATTTTCTCAAAAGATATTTTCTCACATTTCTTTTCAACCATAAAAGAACCCGTCAAAAAATTTTACATTTTTTACCAAAACGACAAAGAAAAAAAGAAAAAAGATTTGGAAACTTAAGTCGTCCTTAGGAATCCAGTTTGTGTAACATCCTCAAAAGAATGGAGTGTAAAACTATACCAAATATACAAAAAATAAATAAAAATATGATAATTAATCACACATTTTTGGATTTATTGAGGCATAGTCATTCATAAAATATTTTTAAAACTTTTTGTTTTATTTTACTAAAATTACTCTTTTCGACGAATATACATATATTATTCATAATTTTCAGTATAAGTCCGGTTATACGTTAAACTGAAGTTTTAAGATAATGTCTATAAATCTTCTGAATATCAGCTACATGAAGAAACAGTGCATCCGGCACAATCTCCAATAAATGATATTTTTTAATTTTTATTGGTTGACACGAAAAAAAATCCCAATGGAAAAAAATGTAAAATTATGACTCTCTTTGCAAGAGAATCCTAAAAAATCATCAGCCTTTGTTCTGGCGCAATAAATAACCGACTAAAACCATAAATTAAAATTTATATTTTTTATTTCCTAATATTTGGCATCCTAATGAAGAAAACAATGTCGTTGTTGATGAAAATCTCATCAAAAATCATTTTAAATCGGAACTATAAGGAACATGATTTTTTGAAATTCTTTTACTTGTACATTAAGTGGTACAACTTCAATATTTATCGATAGAATTTCTACAAATAGGATAGAGGATACTAGTTATTAGAAAATCGAAAATACATTTTAAAAGAGAGTCATAATTTTTATTTCTATAGATATATGTAGATATTTTTCAAATGGACAGTTTTCTTCTTTATGATGAATTTTTTCGATTTTTTCTATTTTGATGGGCTTTTTTCGTGTCGACAGAAAAGTAAGTTTCAAAATGTTTAGCAACAGTTCATACATCACTACCTCTATGTAAAGATAATATTCATACGATAGTAGTACTTACCTCCAGTAAGTACTACTTTTAGTAAAAAATTAAATTTAATTTTAGTAAAAAATTAAAAAATGAATATTCATTCACATATATTCATATCTTTTTTGAGTTTACAACAAAATGTTTGCTGCATAGTGTAATTTAAACAGCTCATCCTATTTCATTCACAAAATATTTTCTTTTATTTTTTTCTATTTGTTTATGGGTTTTCTCGTGTCAGCAAAAACTCAATTTCTCAATTTTTGGTGACTGTTCCCAAATAACTACCTTTACGTGAAGATTATATTCAGAATATGTATAGGACTTATCTCTACCTTCAAATTGCTATTTAAATAAAAAAATATACATTCATAAATCTAAAATATATCTTTTTTGAGTTTACAACGCCAAAAATGTTGTACACAGTCCTTTGAAAAAATGTTTGTTGCATAGTGTAATCCTGAACCTAGAAATATCAGTTTTTAACCCTATAAAATATATTGATTCTTGATCACCATGCAAGTCTAATAATTTCCTCTGGAGTTTGTAGCTGCAGTTGTAACAAGGATTTCTGCTTTTTAAAAATGAAAAATTATAATTGTGATCATCACCACGTGCGTAATATACACTGTAGCTGAACTATACTTCAACCTCAACAAAAAAGTTTATTTCAGGGAATTTCATGTTTTTTCGGTTTGCTTCGATCGGCAAAATGTTTAAATAAAAAATTTTTATAGTCATTTCCGTGCAAAAATCACAACATGTGTCAGTAAATCTCTACACAAGTCAAACTGTTTCCTTAGATGATCTGTTCTGGTGAATTTTCCATTTAGTATAGGATAATAAACAACTCATTAGAAATGCTGACGAATCAAACATGGTTCTTAGAACACTCTTGGTTCTTCAAGACAAATGAAGAAAGAACTCACATATTGCAAAAAAAATCTTCATCCTACTTCACCATACGCTCTTATGAATTTCATGGCTTTTTACAGCTCTCTTAAATTGTTTCCGGCATCACTTACGGTTCTCCCTATACCCTATGATTTCCCAGCCAATTTTTCATATGATCCTTAGAGAGTTAATATTAGCTTTTTGGGGGAAAATAGGTTTAATGAAATCCCATTTAATGGTTTAAGCATGCTCATGCATGAGTGCATATGCCAAAAAGTAAAACATGTTAAAACAGACAGACATATCCTTCCATCTATATACACACACTTCCACAAATATATGTACATGTATGTGTATGTATGTATGTACATCAATATACATTAGCCTAAAATACGAAGTGGTTATGATAAGTTAAAATGCTGTACCCATTAATGTATGTATCCTCAAAAGTGGCATCATTTGAGAAGTCTTCACCGCCTTATCATATCATCAGCGTTGAAGGCCTTAACGAAACTTTTCCAGGCAATCTCATCCATAAACCGTCACACATTGTGTTGACGCTGCCGCTGTCATTGTCATTGTGTCACCGACGCTGTTGCCATGTTGAAGAGGTTGCTGTTGCTGATGGCTCCTATTCAACGCATTATAAATTTTGTAAAGAGTTTTTAATAATATAAAGTTCAAGTTTAATGTCCTTAAATTTTACGCTGAAGAGCACTCGTCTATAGCAACGCGAGCGCACACGCACACGCATAAACCAACAAAAACAACTTAAGTTGGTTATTTATATTGTTGCGGTTGAGACTGAGCTTCCATTATCATCCAACTGAACCACGTTGTGATTGTAGACAAGTGTCAAGTAGTGTTGCACACAATGGGAGAATTTTAGAAAATCTTGGATGACTTGAACAAACTTTCAGACAGAGTTGAACGTGAAGAGACCTCGAAATAGCTCTAAAATTAGAAATGACCATGAAAAACTTAAATCATTTTTAAATCTTCACTAACCAACAACAAGAAAAAAAAACTATTTAAACAAAATACTTAAAATAATAAAAAATAATTATAGATATTTAAACAAAAATTTAAATATATATATATATATATATATTTAATTTATTCATAGACATTTTTCTTCGCTAGAATGTTATGTATTACAAAAATAATACAAAATATATTTTTTATTTTTTTTAACTTTTTCATGGCAGAAAAACGATTTTTTCCCATTTATTTCTTCTCAAATTTTGGATGACTATACTTAAAACACTGCAACGTGTGCAGATCTCATAATTACTTTTAAGCTGGCGTCTTATCAAGTGTGATCAGACTTATCCAAGAAATACTTAAATCATTTGTAAATCTATACTAAGCAACAACAAGAAAAAAGAGCTATTTAAACAAAAAATTAAAAAAATGCGATTTTTTAATTTATATATATATATATATATATATATATATATATATATATATAATATATAAACAGGCTTATGCCCCAAAAAGTATAGTCCAAATGCTAAAGTTACTTTGGACAATTATTGAATTTTTATTAAAAAATGGTATCGTTTTCCAGTTTAGCACACCAACATATATAAGAAAATGGTTTACACAGCCCTTCGACGATTGAAAGCAAGGCGATCATCGTCCAAGCGATCATAGAGGAACTCGACAACCCAAGTCGTTTATATATAATGTCTTGAGCCATACCTTTAAAATATGTCTCTCTCCTAACACATTTACGACTTTTCTGAATAATTCCGAAAATTTTTTTAAAAATCCTCTACTGTGCGTCCTGATATTTATGTGTCAGTGATAGCAACGCGTTCTCCCAGTGACACTTCTGCTCTGGATTGATTGACTAACTGACTTTCTGTAATACTGACAGTCGGTATTACTAAATATCTCTTATAAATGAAATGAATAACTTCAGAAACATTAACTCTATTTAATGAATCTCATCAATTCTTAAGCGCGAAACAGGCAGCCAACAAATGCTCAAGGATACTCGGAGAAGCACACACACACACACATTTATACAGAACAAATATGTCGCGCATCAAATATTATGGAAATTAAATTCTAATGACAGATGAACGAAGGATATCAGGATTTATAGTGAAATGATGGTGAATGATAGTGGTCTTAGTGGGGGGAAATGAAGTGGAACAACAAACACCATCACCACCACAGCCAATACCGCCGCCACCGACAACGACCATGCCACTCAACAATGCAAGACTTAATGATTCTATACAGGCAATAGCAGAGCGGTTTCACAACATCCACACAATGATTTCAATTCGATTTAAACACCTTCTGGGGGGATTTCAATGGGGTTTGAGGATTCTTGTGGAGGTTTGCAATGAAGTTAGGATTTTATTCCGTGCTATGTTTGATTGTTTGTATGTATGTTTGTTTCGTAATGAAGAAATACTCATTAAACATTAATATAATTTTGTCATCAATATTGGCAATTTATTCGCTTAATGTCTTTGTCGGCGCAATGCTGGCAGGAGTTGAATAGGGCGCTAAGTGTGTGTGTTGTTGTTGTTGCTGTACATTGTTTCGGGACACAAATAAAGACATTTATAAATTACACAAATACATTTCATTAAGACAGTACCACCGACAGTCAGACAAACACACATTTCTGTTCATAATAAATATATTGCAGTTAATGAAAATTAATGAGTAGGTTATTTATTTTCAACAAAATGTTCTTTTGGCTGTTCTTTTCGCCAAAACAAAAAAAAACCGATGCTACCGAGGATGAATGAAAAATATATCAGCAGATGGGAGCACATAAATAAATTATGAAAGGACCTTAAGGAGAAATTCGGTACGAACATCTTGAAGATAAATGATAATTACACATTTCTGTCGCTCCCTTTTTGTGTGTTTGTGTATTGTGTGTTATTGTTTAAGTGCAGTGTTAAGGTTAACTGAAATTGAGTGAGTTATATTCTATTGGACTGTTCAATATTATTGGCCATCTTGTCATTGAGCTTGAACTTGAATGTGGCCTTAAAGATAATAGTTCACTTGAAACGCCACAGGAAATATTTCATACTAACTGAGCTAATTAATGTATAACATAGGTTAACATCGTATATTTTACTTTTGTATTTGGTGTACTCAGATATGGTGGGCAGAAACTTGTTAACTATACGAAGCAACAAAATGAGATCAATTTTCATAGGTTGGTTAATTTAGGTGGCCGATCTCAAGTGAGCGGCAAGTATTGCTTTAAGGCACCTTTTGAATGGACCATACCACTCGGAAAGGTCTCTTATACCCAACCAGTAGTAGTCCTAATCCAAATCTAAGCGATTTGTTTAAATATTTTTGGTATAACAGACAATCAAAAAAATATTTTAGGAATTTTATTTCTTTTCGTTTGTTTTATTTCGGTCTGTTATCAATATTTACTCTCAGGGTATTCTCATGGCTCACGATCATTTTGCATCTATATTTTATAGAATGCAAATTTATTTTCAAATAGAATGGTGACATTTATTACTTGTCTGCACACTACCTGCGAAAGGCAGGATAGAAAAACAAGAGTTTAAATTTTGTACTTCAAATAAAAATTCCAAATGTTTAAGATAATTCACGAACATAGGGTGACGTGTTGATTCACAATTATACACACATTTCCGCAAGGAATAGAAAAGATTACAAACATTAAAGTTAGTGTGTAATGGAGAAAGATTATGTGCATTATAACGCACTTATTCGGCATCTTTTTCGAAATATATCCGAAATATCACTTTTATAGTTTGATTTTATTCACTAGAGATTGACTACGAGCCAAAATAACATTTTCTGTTCTGAATACACTACACAACAAAAATGTTGCCTTTCCCAAAAATTACATTAGTTTTTAAATTGATCAATTTTATTTTATTAATAATATATTTTATTTACTAATATTCTAATCTGGTATCTTGTTACCTTCAATATTTGTACTCTCCCTTTGGACATATACAATTATTTCGCACAAAAAAAGTGGTTTAGAATAGTATCCAAAAAAGTTTTCTTTTGAAAAAAATCGATTATTGCTGGCACGAAAAAACTAAAAAAATAAATAATCGGGAAAAAAATATTTTGTTTTATTATTTTATAGCTGGCATTATAACTAGAAAACAGTGTTTATATATGTATAGAAGATCTATGGTTAAATGTAGAAGTTATGACCCTCTTTCAAGACGCAATTTTAATTTAAATCAATTACAATTTTTAAACAATTTCTAAATAAATAAATAGCGACAAAGGCGCTTAATTAAGATAATGTTTAACTTTATTTTATAATATCTTAAGAAAATATGGCCTAGTTGCGGAAAATGTACAGGTTAATGTAGAAGTTATGGCTCTTTCTGTTCTCTAACCCTATTTTGTACAGTCCCTCAAAATATTATAATTTACATCATTATTTATTTTTACAGTGACTTTTAAATTTAAAACGGTGCCTCAAGGAACTACATGACTTGACTACCGAGAAATGGAGCAGTAAAGTGTTTTTTTTAAAAAGTGTTACAATTTTCTTGAAATTTGTTCTTTATGGAAGTTTAGTACTCGAAAAGATTAAAAAAAATATTCACAACTGGAAAGGAGAAAAACTCTTTAAGATAAAAAGAAATATATTTGTGACTTATTTTATAGTTTTTGGTTGGATCTATTGTTTATCATATCAATCGACTTAGTTAGAATCACTTTCCGAGCATATTTATCTATGTCTGTCCGATTCCAATGATTGATTACTGTCAGGTTAATTACGAACGTTATTAAAATCGCAGCAAATTGGTTCATATTTAGATAAAATTTAATTTCCAATATGACTCGTTGCGATACCGAAGCCGCAGATTACCACAGATTGTGGAAGGAATTTGGCACATTACATTATATTTGTGGTGGTAACATTTGTAGTTAAAGTGGAGTATAAAGATACAAGTTTTTATTTAGATTCCCGCACACAAATGTCCCACACGTTTTGACTCCCCCCGCTCTAGAAACCAGCTGTCACATTTTGTGGTGTATTTTGAATTCCTTCATATGAAAACGATATTATTTTTTTGATATTTTTTAAAAGAATATTTTAGAATCTTTACTATAACTTTAGGTGCATGGTTTGAAATAGATTCCCCCACACAAATGTCACTGACTCTTTGACTCCTCCCCGCTTTAGAAACCAGCTGTTACAACTGAAAACATTTTCTGGTATATTTTAAAGTTTTTGATATGAAAACAAAATTATTGTTTTATGGATATTTTTTAAAACGATATTTTAGTATTTGTTCTATGATTTTGCGAGCTTATGTAGATTTTTATTAGCTTTTTATGCTAAAAAAATATTTTTCAACATTCGTTAAAAATGTTTAAAACATTTTTCTACGCGATAATAAGCTTTAAATTATTTGTAGCGACTATTACATTACATTTACTATTACTATTACAGGTACGTTCGATGATTTTAATAAACTTAAAAACTAATTTCCATAACTTCTACATTTATCCATAGATTTAAGATAGATCCAAATAAAAAATAAACTAAATATTTTAAAATTTTATTACGTCTAGTTATCCATAGATATTTTCAAATATGTACTGTCTTTTTTCGTTAGAACGGATAAAACAAATTATAATACCTCGATTTTTATGGGGTTTTCGACTTTTTACAAATGCCCTCAAACTGCTGTTTCAACGTACCTCATAATTATTTAATAAATGAATATATTCCCAAAATTATAGAACAAATATTAAAGGTACCTTCGTCTACTTCTCCATAGATGTTTTTTCGTTAGAACGTCGTTTTTTCTATTTTTATTTTTTTATTTTATGTGACTGTCCCTAAAGTTCTGTTTCAACGTACCTAATAACAACCTCTAATTTAGAAATATAACGTTTTGGACTTATAATTATAGTATAAATATTAATAATTAAATTATAGTATAAATATTAAATTTACATTCGAAGAAAGTTTGGATTTTAATAAAAAATTACAACAAATATCCATAAACAATTCTGTGTATTGATTTTATGGAATAGAATGTCTCGAAGCACACAAAAAATTAGGTCCCCATAGTTTGTTTTTTTAATAATGTACTTAAAACATTTTTGTAATTTGATAATTTTTCTTAAGTTTTAAACAATATCAGATTTTATTCCTTCAAGGAACAATGAACAGTTTTACAAACATGTGCCGTTCATCTGGTCTTAAGCTATTTTTACATATTATACGCAAATGTCATCGACCGTTTGTATGAACACTCACCGATGTGTCCTTAACGATTTGCATTGTTTAAGATATCCCAAAGACATTGCCAACTGAGTAGGTATGGCTGTGATTGGATATTCATAGATAATGTACATGTTATTTAGCTCGACATTCTGATTTAAAGCAACGTAGCTACTTTTGAAATGGATATCTTTGCAAGTTGATTGTACTATAAGCGCCTTCAACCAATAACTAGGGTCATATCCCCGAATTTTCTCAAACGCAGTGAGGGAGTACGTCTTAAGTGCCCGAAAGATTATAATCAACAAAACCGAGAGACTAAGACTGACTTTCGAAATTTTTGTCTCGACTCGAACGAAATAAAGCTCATACACAGCCACAGCTCGTGCGTGCGTGTGTATGCATATTTATGTATGTATGTTTATTATCATTAATTTATTACAGTTGATTGCATGATAAATTATTCAGCAACTACAACTACAACAATAACAATAACAACAAACAATATAATACCATATTATCCGTCTCAATACATCATGAACAAATAACCTTAATATCAAACGAACACACCATTCAACAGCACCATCACTACTACCCCTCATCTTCATCCACATCCAGCAACTCGGCCGACAGGATTACAGCCAATCATGCCGTCATGCCACCCCCGCCTCCGCTGCAGACTCAGGATTTTCTTGTGTTGGCCCTTTTTCAAATTTATAACCATAATATGCTCGTAAATGGCAAAAGCAAAAGGCAATGCCAGACCATGCACACGAAAAAAAAAACAAATCAGACAAATATTTTAATCAAAATTTAAGAAGAGATCACAAGAAGGAATATTATTCTTGGCAAAATGAAAGCGATAACGAAAACGATAAATATTGCGTTTCGTTTTCCACATGAGTGCATAGAAGTGAACGAACGCATAAATGCAGAATGATTTATAGCAAAACATCATTTCAAGGATACACTTTCGTTTGCCCAAACATCGACAATAACTGCCGAATTGCTTTTTAATATAGACCCAAAAGATGAAGAAGTAGCCCGCTCCCCTTCGATTTTTTCTTCTTGCAATAATCCTTATTTCAATTGCTCGCCAGTACGAACAAGTGGTCACATTGGGATACGTTGCATGGGGTTGTTGCAGAGATGCTGGCGATGGGTTGGGTGTAAAATCTCAATAAAAACTTGGCAAATGTAATAAATGATTTGATTTTGTTATTTACATGAGTTTTTATATGCACATGTAGTACATGTAGCAAGTAGTACGTACGTTAGCAGAAAAAGCCGAGAACAGTGGTTAAAAACATGACGATACTATGCAACAAAAATCAAAAAATTTGTCCGGGACCTAGAATTTTTTTTTGTGTGTATTGAGGTATACTGATGGGAAATCAACCGGAGCCACCAACCAACATCGAAAATATTTATTATGTTTTAATTTAAAAAAAAAAAACTAAATTTAATTTAAAAAAATAAAAAATGTTTGTGGTATGTATGGTTGACCTTTTGATGTGTTGTATTTTGTCTTTCGTTCGGCTTGATGTCAGTTTTTAGTATTTTATTATTTTCATGCTTTTATTTCCCAATATTTCGACCAACCCCAGAAGAAGTCGAAATATTGGTAAATAAAAAACAGGAAAATAATAAAATACTATTTTTTATTCGAAAAAAACTGACCTCAAGCCGAACAAAACACAAATATAAAAAATAATAATTTCTTCAAAGGCATCTCTAATATTTGTAATAAAAATTTGGAGCAAAAATGAGGGCTATTATGTTGCTGGAAAATTGGAGGAAATAGGAAAAATCACCATTCATAGCAGATTCGGAAAGAAGTTTGAAAGCATTTAAAATCCATGAAAAAAATTAAAAAAAAATATTGTTTTTTAGTTTTTTCGTTTGCATTTGTTTTTTTGGTCTGTAATCAATATTTGATTTGAACTGGGATATTGTCCTGGCTCAAGACCATTTTGCTTCTATATTTAATAGAATGCAAATTTATTTACAAATGGCATGGTGACATTTATTACTTTTATAATTTTCAAAATCAGGAAAAGCGATAGGCTGCAATACGAAACAAATTTAATTTGTTTCTGTGCATTTAAAAAAAACGTAAAAAAATTGTCCAAAAAGTAAGAAAACGCCAGTCGACTAAACAGGCTTATATACCCTTACCCTCAGAAAACATGTGTATGGAGGACTTAATTTTTGCTCAGCTCGGGAGTATGTTTGTGGGAGGTTCTAGAAGTTTTTGCCGATTGGGCTCAGATTCCACATTTGCTAATAATTTTAAAAACATGATCAAATATGAAGTCATAATTGATTTCAGGCACTGGTAAAGGAGTTATGAAGCATTTAATTTTACCTAGGAAAGAGTCAAATATGTGGGAGGTACAAGAAGAGGCTAAAACATCTCTAATATTTGTAATAATAATTTGGAGCAACAAATGAGGGCTATTATGTTGCCGATGTTATTTAGCCAACACCGACATTTTTTATGTATTAATTATAAAATACTAAAATTTCGGCAAAGGCACCTCTATAATTTGTAGTATAATTTTGTTATAATTTTTAAAAATTAAAAAAAGCCTTTATTGGTACAAAAAAATTGAGAGAGACAGTTTGACCTATTGCATTTAATTCACTTCAAAAATTTCACAGACACTTGATTTCCACCACTATCTTGTTCGTCTGCAACCACTGTTCAATGATAAAGGAAAACATAAAAAATACGAAAATCAAAATATTTATTTATATGTATGTTGATATGTATGACTGACTGCACGTACATATAGACGTACATATCCCCCGGCGTCACATTAAGTTGGTAGATGTTAAATCGTTTGTAAGATAACTATGTTTTCCAACCGTATTCTGGCTAGGTGGGGGAGGGTAAGGTCTGCCTTCGCCTGAGCTTCTTAAACGCGCGTGTTTGCAATTTCTGACAGTACATTTTTTTATTATTGGTATCTGTGATTATTTTCAATATCATATGAATGAAAAGGGAAAGAAAAAAACAACAGCAAACATCCTTACAAGGGGTGTTTTTTCCGTTCAACGGGTGGGAGTATTCCGTCGTGCGGAGGGATGTTTGGGATCTTCGCATTTACGATTTGGTAACCAACACAAATCGCTTTTGATGTTTCCTTGGCGGTAGACTTAAACGCATAATTTTATTTATTATAACGCTCGACAAAATTGCCCGTAAAGAAAGTGTGTGTAATTGTTTTGTGATTGAAAATCGTCGTAGAGAACAAAGAAACAAACAAACGAAAAATACGTCGACGTGGCGGCGCTTTTGTGTTTGTTTTCCTTTCAAGCATAACATTTTCTCAATTTTTTATTAAATTTTTGTCTGACGTTTTAGATGTTGTTGTTGATGTTTTTCTTGTCTCAATTTTGCCGAGACACAAACGGCAATCATTGCGAAGGAAGGAACAATTTTGTGGAAAATTGAATCATTAGAAAGGGAACATGGCAAGGGGAGTGTGTGTGTGAAGTTTTCCTATCGGGTGAGGACGGAAACTCCCCCCAAATAATCACAAATTCAATAATCGAACATTGATCAAATGGTTTTTATCATTTTTCCCTTTCCAATCACCTTTTCACTTGGATTTTTGATCCCTGTTTGCTATTGGGACTGAATATTTTCAACAATTTGTTTAAGCTACGATTTAAGATGCGTGCCTGTCAATGCGAAGCCAATTAGACCCTTGCTTAATACCTTTTTGACCCATAAGCTAGTTGTTTCAAATTCGGTGAACAATGCGTTTAATGATGTATGTTGTGGGTGGAAGTGGATCACCTTTGACAGCAAAATTGAAAATTGGAGGAAATGGAAAAAATCACCATTCATCGCAAATTCGGAAAGAACTTTGAAAGCAATTCCAAATCCATGAAAAAAATGAAAATAAATATTTTTATAATTTTCAAAATCAGAAAAAGGCGAAAGGCTGCAATACGAAACAAATTTAATTTGTGTTTGCGCATTAAAAAACATAAAAATATGTCCAAAAAGTAAGTAAACGTCAGTCGGCTAAACCGACTTATATACCCTCAGAAAAGATGTGTATGGAGAACTTAAATTTTGCTCAGCTCGGGAGTATGTTTGTGGGAGGTTCTAGAAGTTTTTGCCGATTGGGCTCAGATTCCACATTTGCTAATAATTTTAAAAACATGATCAAATATGAAGTCATAAAGGATTTCAGGCACCGGTAAAGGAGTTACAAAGCATTTAATTTTACCTAGGAGAGAGTCAAATATGTGGGAGGTACAAGAATAGGCTAAAACGTAAATACTTTTTGCGTTTAAAGTGATTATAAAAACATTTTCAAATGTAAAGTTGCAAATGATTTTGACTACCTGTATGGACGTTATATTGGTTTTATTGTAACCAAAGTTTATGCCACTTTGTGTGGGAGGTACCAGAAGAAGTAGTTTAGGGTGATTTGCGTGGGAGGTACTGGAAGGGGTGTGGAAAAATTCGCCATATTTCTTTGATTTGGTATTTATACCGGTGACATAGGGTGCGTATAAGTATAAAAAATAATTTTTGAAAATTGTATCCTTTGGAACTTTGTAGTCCTTTTAAGGGACAACAGGATGAGAAATATGAACAATGAAAAACTAAAAGCGCCAATTAACTCTATTGGTCACTAATTCACAAATATCCGTTTTATCCATTTTTGGTGTTGATTTGAGTCAAAGCTAAAAAAAAATTAATTTCATGTTGTGTATTTTAATTCGAATTAATTCAAAAATAAAAAGCCATACTTCTACTTTACCACTTTTACATTTCGGATGTGGCAAAATGCAAATGTCCAACATGCATATTTTCAAAATCTCAATAAGATTATTCCTTTAGTGGAAATTTCCATTAACAATCAGCTCTTTGTGCCACTGTATACTATACATAATGCTTCAACCTGCTCAAACATTGACATTACTTAAATACAATCTACTTACCTATTTGTACACGTGTCAAGCCAAAAAATTCCTCTTTAAATATTCCACCTTCAGCAGAATGTGAGGTGTTGAAACTCATAATGAACACCGTTCCAAAAATGTGGAATTGACAGTTGTTTAACTATTTACAACATACTTTGTATTCTACTTAATACAACAGCACAACAATTAACTGTCAGAATGACAGCAGCAACAGTGCGAGGAGGAGTGGTAAGTAGCACGCACCGACAACGTGTGGATTTGCTGAAACGAAAGTGTGAAAATTTCGAATTAATTCTGGCATACACCATCATCTACAATCGTCTTAACGTATCAAGGATTAGTAACCCAGCAAACTATAAAGGAAGTGGGATGCGAATTGAAGACCATTTTATACCAAAAGGAAAAAAGAAATAAATCCTACTACGAGAAGGGAGAATGACAAGTCTGCCTTCCATAAGACACACTGGGTTTCGAAGTTGCAGTGATGGGGCAATATGTTCTGACTGCTGTAACAGACCTGCTAGAGAGAAGGGAGAATGACAAGTCTACCTTCCATAAGACACACTGGGTTTCGAAATTGCAGTTCTGACTGCTCTAACAGACCTGCTAGAATGCTCTCCCTATACCATGTTCTTGCTTAAATTATTGGCTGGTATGTGTAGTATTCCTTGAGGCATACTACCCTAATAGGTCTTCTATAATGCATACCTCTTTCCACCACTGGGTTGCTTAAATTGTTGGCTGGTATATGTAATACTGTTTGCAAATCTTTATGCTGATGACATTTATCAAACTACTCGTACTCATGCCACTTTTCAAAGGGCTTGTGTGATGACTCCTCTTGCCTCACGTCCTTATGCATTTCACAAAACCGTATTTAACAATTATAAATATTTTAATCACTTGAGCATATTTATGCTTCCATATCCTTGACAACATATGCACATGACAATTATGTATGAGTAGATTTGAAATGTAAAGTGTGGGCGTCATCGTGTCTAAGTCCAAGTACACAAAGACTTTGTCAAGTAATTTTATTGGGTAATGAATTGAGGTGGTTTGGAGAAATAATAATGAGAAGGCTAGCAAAGAAGTAATGTCACAAAGTGTGAGTGTTGCAAGAAAATTCCCACAACTCGATATGACATTCATTTTGAAGGGAGACGCCAGCCACAGCAAGGACTAAGAAGCTTCCGTGCGAAATTTGAATAAAACAGGGACATTGGAAATATTTAAAGTCCAATATAAGAAGAGCATTAGGATATCTTCAAAACATTAGCAAATAGATGTATAGAAATTACAATATTGCCTCCGAAACCTACAAACTTATTTTGTATAGATTTTATTTTAATTTTTTTAAATAAAATTCTAGTTTTCGTCGAAAGTATCTTTTATATAACTGTCCAACCACATTTTTGCTTTCAATTAATTTTTAATATTAATTAAATTAATATTAATTTTGCTTTTTAAGCTTTATTTACAACTTTGGTAACCCTGGCAAATTTCGTAGAACATTTTAATCCTGATATGTCCTTTTTGAAAGAACTTTCTTTGATTTTCTCGAAAAAGTGTCAAATTGACCAATAAAGAGAGGAGCTAGAGGGTTAAGATATTCCGCAAAAATAATCCTAATAAAATCCCTCAATATAGTTGTGACAATAAGAATTCTCTCAGACGTCAATTTACAACACATTTTCACTTAGTATAACGCTACCTTCGACCAAAAAATTAGAACTTTTTCCCATTTTAAAAAAACTCAGGCCGCCTGGACTGGACTATAAGTTTATTCTGGAAAAGCTCTCTCGACATGCCCTTTCAGAATTATAGGGTCGCTATTCTGTTCCAATCAAATAATCTTAATTTGTTGGCCAATGTATTTATACTATCAGATCACAACCCAATGAAGACTAAATTCTCAGTAAATTAAACTTTCATATAGAAGCAGTTTATAGGATGGGTCGCAAAAAAATGTTTATAAAAATAAAATCATAATATATTATTATTCGTGCAAAAAAAAACAATTCAAATTTTTAGCGACTGTTCCTCAAGCAATATACGACATTTAAAGCTCTTCTAGTCATATTCAATTTAACTTATAAGAGGATGTGTTAGGACTTATACTCCCAACTTTATAGTAAAAGTATTTAAGGAGCTTTTTAAAAAAAATTAATAAGTAATAAAAATTATTTATCCATCAAAAAATGTTAATACTATTTTCGAATTTGAAACACCAAATTCCATCAGAAAATATTATGCTCAGCCTTTCGACAAAATGTTTGTAAACTGCTTTTATTACAACAGTTATCCTAAATATATAGAAAAACTACATCTGTCGCCAATTGTTTTAAATAAGTTCACAGCTTGTTGTACATAAATACAATTTCTGTGGTAATTTACCAAAACACTTTAAAATAAATTGCACAAACTGTGCTCTAAAACTTTATTGATTATAAATAAAGAAGACAATGAGGAAATCATGTGCCTTCAACGCTTTCCAAAGCTATCTATACCCATAACAGAAGACAAAAAATGTGAATCAATAACAATGGAATGACCCTCCTCTTTATGTGGCACTTGCCGACCATAGCAGCAGATACTTGAGAACATATGTGTTTGGATAATTTCCCTTTTCTAAACTGTTCACACTTGCTCTGATAGTTCACACCACTACAATCGAATGGTCACACACACCATCACCGCTCATCTCTTTTGTCTCTTGTCCAGCAAATAATCTGCCCAATCTGATGATTACCGCCTGAAAAGCAGCAGCAGCATCATCAGGGGCAAATGATCCCAACTCCATACAGTTTATTTAGTTTAAGTGTTTTGGCCTTATTTGGAGCTACGGATGTTTTCCCTACTTATCCTTACAACACAAGACCATACCAAACATACAACAACAAAAATAGCACAAATCACAGTTTAAGATAATTTGTGCCCATGTGTTTAAATATGTAAACACTCACACAACCTTACACAATCACTCTAAACCGTATGAACATCCAAACATACTCGCATGTGCGTCCTTGTGGGATACGTATACGTAACGTATGCATGTATATGAAGGATGGCAAGTGTTGGGTAAATAGCTGAAATTGCTTAAGATTGGCTAAAACATTTATGTAGGTATCCAAAGCCTGTGTACTTTTTTTGTTTTACTCAAAAGCTGTTTGCCTGAAACATAAAAAAGCAGCTAGTGTTTAGAGCATAAGCAACAGCAACAACAACAACAACATCACCACCATCAACTACATAAACAACATCACCACCATCAACTACATAAACAACATCCCTAACAGATGGCCTACTTTTTGTTCTAAGTTTGTAGTGTACATTGTTGTGTGGAGTGGGTTGCTCGGTTTTTTTTTTTTTTTGTTCTCGAGTAAGAGTTCAGGATTTATATATAAATTTTTTGCACAAAACACACATCTCATATCAAATATGTTTTGTTTTAAAAAAGGACAAATAAAGTAGACGCTGAAGGCCGACGTTGTATATACCCTACCGCAACTGTTCCAGTACATCAAGATGCGAGTGCTCTTGATTCCAAGTTGATATGAATGGCACAGAGAAGAGCTATCTCAGTTATTCCATAGATGTTATTTTTCATTATCTATCATGACTGACTTGTAATACAAATTTTGGTTAGAATTTCTTCAACTTATCGCTTTTACTCTCGCTTAGTTTCAATTCTAGAGATCCCGTCCCTATTAAGATGATAATATACTCGGATTATTCTATAACAAGACAAATTGAAATTTTCAAAAAAGTATCCACAGTATTTTATCAGCGGTCACCTAAACTTCTCAAATAATTGAAGATTTATTTTGACAAATATATAAGATCTAAATCAATTATTTATTTATTTATTTATTGTGACATTTCTCGATTTCAACTACTTCTGATGAAATAAGCTTCAATTCAAGCTTTATTCTTCGAATAAGGGCTTTAGTATTTCGAGTTATAAATTGGCAGCTACAAATACCTCGACTCTAGTTGTATTCAAATTTTTATTTTTATTAAAGAACCTATATCTATTTATATGGAATTATTAAATCAATGATAAATTCCACTTTTGATGAAAATTGAGGACTTTTTTATTACCAAATATTAAGACAGACGATATTAATTTATTCTTATTCAAGCTTTATTCTTCGATAAAGACTTTAGTATTTCGAGTGATACATTGGCAGCTACAAAAACCTCGACTCTAGTTGTATTCACATTTTTATTTTTATTAAGGAACCTATATCTATATCGAATTATTAAATCAGTGATAAATTCTACTTGTGCTGAAAACTGAGGACTTACTTTTAAATATTAAGAAATTATAACTTTAAAATTTAGCATTTTATTTATGGATAATTTAGCAATTTATGGAAGAAATTTGTTTTAGGAGAATTATTAGTTTTAATCGTATAAAAAAGTATATCAAAATAAAAAAATAGAGTAATTTCATGTGAAGCGATCACAATCTCTCCAATGTAGATGAAATTTTCCAAATAAGTACTTTTATATATGTGAATTTCCCAATATCCAAAAATAAGCAATTGTATCGACAATATAGTAATATTATAATATGTAATTTTAAAATTTGTTTAACATTTTTGTTTTTATTTAAAGAAAATTTCTTCTAGTTTTCAGAAAATTGACAAATTTTTATATATTAATATTATATTTTTGACAGCAATCACGGCTATAATTGTTTTAGACAAAGTATCAGGAATAACATCATCTGATTGCCACTATTGAATATTATTAAAAAATGAAAATAGCTAAAATATGTGTGTGATTGCACGAAATTAATCAATAATAATGATTATTTAAAATAAAATGTGTTCAACCTTTCTTTGCCATTTTTTGAAACTTTAACTCTTGTGCTATACATACTCTGAACATTTCGTAGTGTGATTGCCTTTTAATTCTGCAATTGCAGCACAAATGTAAAAGTACTCGAGTGTAAAATTAGATGAAAACTGAATAAACTCAAGTATTTGTACATTTATTTGTTGTAACTCTTACTCAGGTTCAAGATCATTTGTTTTTGTTTTCTTACACAGAAAACAAAGTATTTTTAAAAAAGTGTGTAACATTTATTTGGTTCGTTTGGTAGCAGGGCAGACGATCGTTTCAAGGGACGCTACTTCCCCTTATCAATACCCAGTGCAATGCAACAACTACTCCGGTTATTATTGGTCTGTATATCTGCCTTGAATGAGAACTGCTTCGGACACCCAAAAATCCCAGTCAGTAGTTACCGAAAACAAACGAATGTCCACACTTCTTCACGTGTGTAATCGCAATTCGCGAAAAATGCACACAGTGTTTTGTTGTTGCAGCAACAATATTTTGAATATATCTCAGAAAAAAATATTTTCAATATTTTTTTAAATAATTTTCCTTTTAATTTATTTAATTTTTATGCGGTAAAATCTAACAAATCTCCTGCTAAAATTCAAAGTTTCGAGTTGCGAATGTATAAAAATTTTAAAAATAAATTTGTCTGACAATGAAAGTCAATTTTCATCTGCAGACCTTCGAAAAGTTCTCGTTGATTTAATATAGGATTGCTCTTATTTCTCCTCTGGCATTAAGAAAAGAGTATAATTTGAAGTGCAGGATTTCCAGATGATCTATTATCTGCATAAGCGATAAGGCTAATTTCTGCCGTACTAGATATTATTGATAACTTTTTCTTGTGCTCCAATTCAAAAACAATGTTCAAACACTTCTTTCTGCCGTACTAAATATTATTGATTTTTTTTCTTGCGCTCCAATTCAAAAATAATGTTCAAAACATTTTTTGTCCTCTAGGCTTGGCTTGACCAATTAAATCGATCTCAAGATATAGGGAACATAATTCCATTGAAAAATTATATATTAAAAAAATGTTTGAAACATGTTTAATTTTGTGTGTACTGATTTTGATTTGAACTTTGACGTTCATCTAACTCATAACATTTTCTTATATTCTATTTGAAATAGATTAGTTTACAAATTGAGTGGTGCTTTTATTTCTTGGATGCTCGTATTTATCATTATTTCAGCGTCTTTGGCTGCTTCTGTAGGCTTTTCAACTATTGATCAACATCACACTCGAAATATTTAAATCAAATGTTTGGCAATTCTGTATTAAAAAGGTTCCTTAAACAATTATATTTTTACTTTCTGAGCATTAAAGTATTAATTTTTTAAACTAGTGTAATGATTAAGTCAAAACATTCCAAATCGGCCTCCATGTTCTATTGAAAAGATAAACTCCTTAATGTTTTACAGAGATCCTCCTACATTTCCAGGATACTGACAACGTTCTCAGTTTTTTTCTAGGTAGAGTACTGTAGAGTGAACTATGCAACATAGTATTCTAGTTATAATACAATGCTGAATAACTCTCTGTAATCGACCTTAAAGTATCTTCTTAAAAAGAGGTAAGCAGTATATGTTACAAATGCCACGACAGCTTAGTATGCCTTATCTGTTGTGTAGTCTACATGTTTAACGTAACATATTTTCTGCCAATTTTGCTGCTGGTGTTGTAGTTTTTGTTGCTGCTGTTGTAGTTGTTAGTTTGTGCTTAAAAGTAAACTCACTATTGTGTGTAATGAATGGATATGGCCCACACAATAATATCGTCGTTGTGTCCTTTGGAGAATTTTATCATTTTATCATTTTATATTACATTCCTCAAGAGTGTTATATATGCAAATTAAGTCACTCGGCTGTTGTTTTTTTTTCGACAGCTCTTCCTCTTTTTTATTCGGACGTACATTTGAATGTGCGTTTCATTACATTCCTTTTTTGCTCTTCCTCCTTCCACACAGGGCCACGCCACATTCGGTATATCATATCCTTTGGAGATAGGCGCCGCACAGTGGTGGGAGCAAAAAAAAATTTGGGTACTATATATAATTAATATGAGGTCCTCAGGAACTTAATATCTCAATCAAAATACTCTTTTTTAAAGAGTTTCGGCAACGTAAGGGTTTCGTTATGGCGACGCAAGTTTCTTTATAATTATGAAAATGTATGACTCTTTCTTTGTGTTAGTGAACTTATCATTAAAAGTGAGTTACTTAAACTTTATTAGTTGGGATCTTAATACCTCATACAAAACACTGATGGGTCCTGAAAACTCCAAAAGAGCAGATATTTCCTTTCTAATGGGCTTAGGCAACGCAAGGGTTTCGTTATGGTGATGAAAGTTTCATTATAATTATGAAAATTTATAACTACTTCTTTGTACTAGCAAACATTAAAACCAAGCCAAAGAAATCATTTCACTAATACAATGAAGCATTTTTCTCTTGATCCACTACAACGCGATGACATGAATTAAAGCTGCTCAAACTTAAACGAGCTCTTCCGGACTTTTTACTAAGGTGAATAAAGTTTGTTTGATCTAGTTGAGTTGATGTCGACATTTCAAAAACTGTTTCACTGTGCGCTTCTGCTAAGGAGTGTCAGTGGTGCATGATGGCTTTGGGAGGGGACCATTTACTTTCAGTTATGAGAGTTGTGGGTATTTATGGGATATATTTTTTATAATGAGTTTGGGGTTTTCTTTCAAATTATTTCATTTTTTATGCTGGCTGTGGGTTTCCTTTTTTCGCTTTGCTTGCCTCGCCTTTTGTATAAATAACACTTGTTGGTTGTGTACTCCACCGCATCGCTCGGCTCTTCTACTCCTTCTCCTCCTCCACGAGCATCAGGACCCTGCTTATTGTGGTCCTTTCTTCGGTTGTGTGTGTGAAAAGAATAGAACAATTTCACATTTTTTCTTGCATCTGTTTGTTAACATAGTTTTTTCGGCTTTTTAAACTTTCGAGAGTGTGTGTGCTGTGTGTACTGTGTTTGTATAGAAAGCATGAAGCATGGCGGCAAAAGTATGCTCACTCGCACTTGTTAGTTTTGGACTGGTTGGTTGCTTGATGAGGTGCGGTGCGGTGTGGTGCGGTTCGGCGTGGTACTTCTAACGAAATGGGCCCAGTTCTTGTTTGTTAGCTTTGGAAATATTGTTATTTTTTTCTGGTTGTTCTGCTCGGCTCCTTTGTCGTTTCTTTTTAGGTGCCGAATACAAAAGGAAACCATGAAAAATCAAATGGTGTATTTTTCCGCATTGCTGCATCATTTTATGTCCAAAGTTGAGTAGGAGGTGACGGTGGTGTTGACGTTGATGATGGTGATGCTGTTGGTCGTGTTAGTTGGTATGTAGTATGTATATGGGGGTTGTTTTTAGCCGAACAAACGAATAGAAGTCAAATTGACTTTGTTACCTTATATTGTTAGTAAAGTACATAAACGCAACTGCCACAGGCCTTTGGAGCAGCAGCGGCAGCGGCCACAGAACGACCACACAAAGGGTATCAGCACCGCCGAGGAATAGAAACTACAAAGATTTCTGTTGTTGTCGTTCGTTCGTTTTTTCACTTTCTTCTTGTTAATAAACGTTGGTCTCTTATGACTGGTTAGCAATCAAGTTTTTGGTCAAAACCCCAAAAAACCATACCATAACATCCAACACTCAGTGAAGTGAAATTTAGCGATATGGAAAAAAGTTTGCCTCTTTATTGTAGCCGATTTAAAAGAAAAATTGATTAGATAACGCTTTTTAAGAAAATCGTTGGCATAGTTGTGTTTGTGTTGTGTGTGATATATCAGATAATTTTTATGGCCAAACCTTTTTGACACTTAGAAGATATCTGAAGATTTGCATAAACAATTGCCAACGATAATCAATGTCCTTTCAGGGGCTTAGTGTCCCAAAGCTGATTTAGGTTTTTGAAGGTGTGTGGGAGAGGTATTTTGAAGTAACCTTTTGCGAAAGCTTACCTTTGTATAAGCAATAGGGCATTGTATGGATTAGTTTAAATCCTGTCTCGAGCAGTTTTGGCTTCAATACGAAATCTTGCTCCGAAAATGATCATCTCAGGGAGGAGGAGGTATTTGGATAAAAATACCATTGATTATTTGCAAATTTTCGGTATTAAGAAAACCTTCTATTGTTGTGGCGCCCAACGTGGGGATGAGCGGAGAAGCTATGTCAGACATGTTTGACTTGTTTAAAAAGTTTGATAAAATTATCTTTGACTATTTTCAACATTTTGGTATAGGGAAGGCTTTTGTTGTGTTGGCGCCCAACGTGAGGGTGAGCTGAAATCCTGTCTCGAGCAAATTTTTGTTTCCATAGGAAATCTTGTAGAAAAAATTGATCATTTTAGGGACGGAGAGGTATTTGAGTAAAATTTCCATTGACTATTTACTAATTTTGGTCATTAAAATAACCCTTTATTGACTATTTTTAAGTTTTTGCTATTAAGAAAACCTTCTATTGCTGTGGCGCCCAACGTGGGAATGAGCAGAGAAGCTATATCAGTTTGACTTGTTTAAAAATTGATCGTTTTAGGAAAGGGGAGGAAGTTTGATAAAATTGTCTTTGACTATTTTCAACTTTTTGGTATAGATAAGGCTTTTGTTGTTTTGGCGCCCAACGTGAGGGTGAACTGAAATCCTGTCTCAAGCAAATTTTTGCTTCAATAGGAAATCTTGTACATACAATTGATCATCTTAGAGACGGATAGGTATTTGAGTAAAATTACCATTGACTATTTGCAAAATTATGGTATATTTTATTATAAAATCTTTTATTGACTATTTTCAACTTTTTGCTATTAAGAAAGCCTTTTGTTATTATGGCGCCCAACGTGGGAGTGAGTTGAAATCCAGCTTCGGCAATTTCTGGCTTACTTACTCAAAAATTTATATTTCTTGGAACGGGAAGGTATTTTTGTAAAATTACAATTGACTATTACCATATTTTTGGTATTAATGTTATTATGGCGCCCAACGTGGGAATGCGTTGAATTCCTGCCTCGGGCTATTTTGGTTTCAATACGGAATCTTGCTCAAAATTAGACCATATTATGGGAGGTGAAATTACCGATCAAATTTTAGTATTAAGAAACCCTTGTGTTTTTCTGGCGCCCGAAGTGGGGAAGAGCTGAAATCATGTCGCGGTCATCATGTTTGGCTACAATTGGAAATATTGTTCAAAAATTTGGCAGGCGTTTGAATTTTCAACTTTTTGGTATTAAGAAAAACTTTTGCTATTGGGGCGCTCAACTTGGGGATGAGTGGAATCCTGTCTTGAACAAATTTGACTTCAATAGGAAATCTTGTACAAAAATGTATCATCTTTGGGTGAGGGAGGTATTTGGGTGACTGTTTGCAACTTGTTTTGATATTCAGAAACCCTTTTGCTATTGAGGCGATTTTGTCTTCAATGGCAAATTTTGTTCAATAGCTGATCATCTTAGGGACGAGGAGGTATTTGGTAAAATTAGTAAAGGGAGGTATTTTTGGTATTTTTAAGAAACCCTTTTTGCATTGCAATATAATTTTTGAACATTTGCTACTATTTTCACTGTAATTCGAAACCGATTTAAAAGAGGCACTGTGCATCTTTTATGGCAATAAAAAGAGTATATATTTTCTGACTTTTTATAGTGATGTTTCACTTGTTTCAATCTCTACAGGTAGTCTCTTTATCAAAATATAACTTAATTACGATTACATCAATGTTTATATCAGAATTCTTAAAATTATGAACAAACAATATTTTTATTATGTATATATACGTATAGTTATTTTCCAAAAGGTAATCATTATTTGAAATATATTTCGTGTAATATTTAAACTATTATTATTGAGTTTTAATTAAAACGTTTGCTTTCAAATATCCTTAAAACGTTTACACTCGTTCCAACTATGTTAATAATATAAAATTCTTTGGATTCCTTTTTTGCCCATTTCTTCTGTGAGTCCTTCTATCAACACACATATAAGCCAAGTGCTTCCTAATACATTTTCAAAGATATCAAAATAACGTTTTCTTCTCCCTCTGAAATAGGCTTTCGACAGCTTCGTTTACAGAGTATGCTTATCAAAATATTATTAACAATACAAGGTTGAATATTTAAAAGGGGAATGGCAAAAAAACCGAGTCTTTAACGAGAATTTGTTTTTGACAGCTGTCAAAGATATAAGTGTGAAAAGTAATGTTGAAAATTTCTCAAGTGAAATACGCATAAACAAACGTCCGCACAGCACACATCACAGCAGCACGAGGATGTTTGGCACGAATGGAGCTTAAAGATTTACGAATATAATTGACATTAAATTGTGGAGAAAGGCCAGATGTCACTATGGCACACATACCTTACAAAGAAATGTATGAATGTAAGGTATGACTGTTGACTATTTTGGTACCATAAAAGAGAAATTAGAAGAGTAACAGATTTGGAGAAATCTGTAGGTTTAAATAAAATTTAAGGAGATATTAGTTATAAAAAGGAAAGAGTTTTCATTAAGATCAATAGCTCATTCAGTACAAGCGTACATTAAGTTCCCGATAGTGTGGCCATCTTTAGTCACAATTTTTATCATCTTTAGGCTGATTCAAGACTTCAAACAAAGGAACTAATTTGAAAATATGAATCATCTGGCAAATATTTTCTTCCACTTTTGCCCTAGGCCATAAGTTGATGATAGTGAGCGCCCCTTGAATAACAATTTTTACCATCTTTAGGCAGATTCCAGTCCTTGTCGTTCAACAATTCATGCAAAAGGAACTAATTTGAAAATATGAAGCTGCTGGTAAATATTTACTTCTACTCTAGGCTTAGGGCATAACCTAGTCGTCCTCGTCCATACCATGGTTGATCAGATCCACTCATTATGTATGCATATGTTTTTCACCGCAAACTTTTTGTCAACTCTATCAGTAAAATTAAAATGATGTCAAAGTTTTTACTTTGCATTTAACCGCATTCAAACATTTTCAAACAAATGTGTGTCTTTAGCTTTTTTGGGTTGACCTTTCACACAATCTAAACTGCTGGCATCCTACTCGCTCCTTTGTCATACTCTAATCATTTCATATTAAGTCCTAAACATAACATTTAACCCCCCCAACTTTAAAATAACATTATTACCCACTACCAGTATTTTGTGGTCATAATAAAATTAAATGGCCAAAAAAACAACAACCAAACAGACAACACATCCTCTTTCCCAACACTCATATGAGCATTAGTGCCTGTTTGTACAAATTTCACAAGAAAAAACACACCCATTGTATATTATTTGTCATTTAGACCGTAGTCGTATCCCAGAATGATAAAACGACTAAACTAAGCCACAGAAAGAAAAAAATCTGGCAGCAAAAAGCCCCAACTTCATTTGAATTAAACTAGACCATAATTTGCAGGAGTTTTGTTGTTGTTCGTTTTTTTTGGGGGGGCGTATATAGCCCAAACATCTACCATACGAGGGGAGAAACTTTTCACTTTGCCAATTGTAGGGTTAGTAAGTAACAGGAAAATTCATTTGTTGTTTTTGAAATGGTAACACTCCAACATATTATTATTCTTTTAGGGTAGATGTGGAAACGGAAACTTTTAGTTCTTCCATACTCCGAACACATAAAAGTAAGTACGTTCTATGAGTGCTGTGCATTTTAAAAAAGTTATAAATTTATTAATGTTTAGAACCTGCAGCAGGGGAAAAAGTAATGCCTGAACATACTGTCCATTTCTCCTCGCAAAAAGTGATGAAAATGTCTTCATTTTATGCACCCTTGGCACAAGGCAGTTTCGCAATTACCCCTCGTCAGCACTCTAAGGGCGTTTGCTTTAGTTTTAGCGATTGCGGATTTTTTGTTTTGTTTGTTTGTTTGTAATAATAATTAGTGTAAAAATCCTTGAAATAATTAGTGTTGAAATCCTTGGAATGAATGAAGTGTAAAGAGCCTTGTGTTTGTGATGTTTTGGGAAATGATAAATTCAACCAAATTCACTTGCTTAGATGAGCCTTCAAACTATGAAGGCCTAATTTTGCTAGTTAACAAATCACTTAAATAGAAAAATGGGGTTTCCAATGAATATAAAAACGTTCCAATTGTGTAAAACAAGCTGTGTGAGAGGTAATAATGAAATGCATTTTTATTTGAAAGGCAACTTCGTTCGAATATAGTAAAAAGGGCCATAACGTCTACTTTTATTCATAGTTGCCTGTTGCTTATTCTTAATGGGGTTTAATTAAACACAAATTACAAAAACCTACAAATATATTGTCTTCAAAAAATGAAGAAAACACATTAGGATTCCAGATATTAGAAAATAAAAATATTCTCTTTCATAATGGAATTTTATTACGCCACCGAAAAAATCTATTAAAGGAAAAATTAAAAAAAAAAAACATTTTTTTAATTATATTCCTCCACAGAGATGGTCTTCTTCACATGCGAAATTTCACATTGAAAATTCGACATAGCATTCTTTACAATGCTGGCTCCCAGCAAAAACTTGGTAATGACACCTCATTATTATTTGCATTACCTAGCAAAGCCCATTACGCCCTGCAGTACTTTGAAGTGTGAAATAATGACCTCCTTATAATGGTTTAAAAAAGTAGTTCTTAGTAACATCCTTGGTTCGCTACACATTTAGTTGTGTGTAGCTATTTCTTCCAGCCATTTCGCTCGAAGATTGAAATGATTTCATATTCTCGATTGGTGAAGCAAATTTAGTTGCTCCATGTCAATCGAAGTATGCGGAATGTGAGTTATTTCTTTGCAGAATTAAATATATTCAAATTTTAAATAATGTTTTATTCTATTGTTAAAATAGTATTGCAATACTATCGTATCAACATAACAGCAAAAATAAAAATGGAAAATATATTTCCCATTCTTCTTATTGTTCTTTTCATTTCGTTACAACATCAAAACTGTTTTTCTGTCGTGGTTACGTTATTCATCATACAACGTCATTTGAAATATAATGAATTTGCAATAAGTTGAAGTTGCTAGAAGTGTGTTGTTGAGTGTGTTCAAACATCCGATCATGATTTACAAAAACGTTAACCAACATACTTATCAATTAACTTATTTATTAACTTTTTGTAAGCATCTGTGAAAGTACTTATTTTTCAACTGTACTTATTTACAATTTTTTTTAGAAAAATAATTAGAAACGGGTCCGAAAAATAAGTGAGGACGTTTGGTTTAGCCTTCTAACATTACTTGGTAATAAGAGTTTTTCCTGGAATATTAATAAATAAAACCAAATATTTATTTCTATATTAAGTACTTTTCGTGCAACAAAAAGCGATTTAGAAAAAATCATGTTTTTTAGTTTTGTGACCACTGTGTTTAAACCGCTGTCTTTACGTGACAGTGAAATTAGTAACACTTTAATTTTTCGTTTAGTCAGCCATAACCAGAGTTAAAATGATAGTACAAATACTATGGATACCCTCAATGACTATCGGAATTTAATTTAAAAAAATTCCATAAAAGATGTTTTGATGATTTTATATATCAGTCTAAACGCAAAATTAATATTTTGGTCACGGCCACAAATTTTATATTTTTTAGTAGCATATTGGCACCTTTCACGGATTCACACGGTGTAAAGTTTCAATGATTCTGACACATTGTCTGTGTTATGTTGTTGACGATTGTCTGCGTTATGTTGTCTTTGAGGACATCGTTCGATTGCGACTTATTTGGTCATGCAAATTCAGAAAATTCATCAAGAAAGAGTCTAAAGTGATCAAATCACATGATAGTCATGTCCAAATCACAAGGCTTCCGCGAAAGATTACCAGATCTTCAGAACGTAGCACAGTGGAATTTTGTCGCTGAGCAGACTCTGTGTAAATTTTCAAAACATTCAGACCAAAACAAAAACTTTTGTACAAAAAATTAATTTTAAGTTATATGGGCGGTATGTGATGATAATGATCGACCACTTCATATTGTTCTTAATTGTGTTCAGAAATTGCCCGATGTGAAGCTTCATTACTCTACGAGCATTCATTATTTTTTTTGCTCTCTAATGTATGAAGCCGCTCTGTTGAATTGGGGCCAAAAGACATTGGCTATAGTTGATCTGCTTCGTTGACTTTTTGTGGATGCATTGCCTCCTGATGATTAATTAGTGATTGTTCTTACATCTAAAACTAAACTAAATTGGCGCATAGTGTCTTATACGACAAATTTGTTTGTTAGCATAGCCATTCATCCTAAAATGATAAGCCATACAAAGACTTCAACACTCACAACTTGTAGACTACGATATGAATAATAAACAACAGATCCAGAAGCTGTGACCGTCACAGACTGTCAATTCCGACCCGATCTGGCTTACGCTGGCCCTCACTTTCACGGAAGCGTTCAATCAACTAGCGCCAATTTTACAAATGAAATGACAATCAAACAGAAAATGAACAATGGCATGTATGGTGATTAATGATTTGAATTTCAAGTTTTCGATTTGATTGTTTCACTTCTTCTGATACAATATCCAGCATATTCAACAATAAAATATATTAATCATTTTTGATTGATGAATATATGAAATCGTCGCGATATTGAGCTTTAAAGAACCATAAAAAATGCAAAACTCCTTAAAAGTGTTCTTGGTCGAATTGATTTTCTAAAAAAAATCATTTTTTGATTTACTTTCCCCGCTTTAGGAATTGTGGGATTCGAATACAGTAGAGTGCATTGTTTTAAAACATATTATAGAACAATCAAAAAGGGCAGTTTTAAAAAGTCCTTCAATCAAAGTAATGCTAAGCTCAAGCTACTTCCATCTACATTCCGGTACCATATGAAAGTCCTTTTTTGCGTACTATCACAAGCCCCACAAAATATATTCATTTTCTCTCATTACACACACACTGACACATTCTAAACGGATATGAAATTTAATGGCAAATATGGGCCGGGCCACATACCTACACACGGTTTAGCATAAAACAATATATGTCATCTTAAATGTTCACAGCTCCGTAAACATAAACAACCAGCAGCAGAAATCCGTGACAAACACAGAAAACGGTGTCAGATCCTGGCGTTTCGACAAAGAAATTAAAATGCAAAACAAACCGGCAAATCTCCAAAAGGCAAACAACACAACTACACACCCAATTTCCCTTTTTAAGCTAACAAAAAAAAACAAGAAACAGAACAGAAAAAACGCCAAATATGAACCGAAATTAACTTCCAGCACAACAACTCTCGTCGTAAGCCAATGCTTTGTACGTAATCCTTTTTATGAGTAAATCTTTCTTTATGGACGGGGTTTTACATAAAGAAACACAAACAAAAGCCGCAAGACCATAACGCGAGACGTAGCGGAGGTAACATAACATAACAACTCTTCCAAAAACAAAAAAGAAAAAAACAACAAGCAAATGGTTCATTTCAATGCTAATTTCGGGTAATATGCGTGTAAATCGTAGCCCACTAACTTTTTATATGAAAAAGTTTTAAGTAAAATTCCTCATAATTTGAATATATTTCATGAGTCTGAGTGTGTGCACAATGTACATGCTTACTTACATACATACAAAAAACATAAGGCGAAAATGTAACAAACCTAAAAATGTGTGTAGATTTTTGACAAAAACACTTATGTCAAGATAGGAAAACATGGATTTTTTATAAATAGGGAGAAAATGAAATGAGAGAAAAAGAATCAAAAAGATTGTCAAGCATTCAATTTAGTAATTATTCGGTTTTTTGATATTTCTGTCAATAAAGTCAGACAAATCGTTCTCGGATTATGTTAACATCTGAGGAAGAACCTTTTCAAAAATTGTAAAGTTTGATAGAGTAAATAATCTGTTGCTTCTGAAAGTATTTTCCAGTTTAAAAATGATTTTGTGAAATTTTTAAAATTAAAGTCGAACAAATCGCTCCCGAGCTATGCTACCATCTTAGCAACAACTTAAAAAAACTGGGAATTTGATTTTAAAAATACTTATCAAACTAATTTTAAATAATTTTATTTTTGCAGTTGTAAAAAAATAAAGTGGTCATTGGAACACAAAATGTCGTTGCTGTCAGTTTGTATAATGACAATTGGGCTCGGTGTAGCTTCTATAGACCTACTCCTGAGGGAGACCGGGAAAGATGTTTAGGTTCTGAAAAAAAATTATGACAAAATATGCTACGAATAAGCTATGCAACACAGTTCTATTTCATCAATAATCGTTTGTTCTTGAAGCGTTGTTACATAACAGAAGTTAAGTCATTTAGTCAGATGAGCGAAGATAATTTTCTGTTCGTACCATACTATGCCATCCAACATATGTATGAATGCTGCCTCTGGTATATTTTTGTTTACATACAAATGTTTGTATATAGAAACACAAATACAAGCTCATAAATATTTAAATTCATAACGTTTTGATGTTGTAAAAGAGTTGAGATTTTATTATGGATGACAATTTTTGTTTTCTACTGTTGCACAGGGGCTACATACAAAAGAAATTGTTTCTTTATATGGCAAATTAAATAATTACGAACTTTCTATGAAAACTTTGTAATTACTCTACAACTTACTATAGCGCTATAGATTGAGGAAACTAAATGTATGCCATTGTTTCGATCACATTTGGAAAAATCCATAGATAATGGTGGAAATCGTTTAAATGCAGTTTAAATGAAGTTGAAGGACAGGAAGTTCTGAGGTGTCATGTGATGTAAATACAAACTAAGTTCTAGCATAACTTCTACAGAAAATATGAGGTATTTCAAGAATATATGAAAATTGTGTTATATTTTAACATTTCAGAGAAAAATATATGAATTTTGAAAAATACTTTTTTCCAAGTCATTTGATTTTACTACACAACTGATGTATATCTCTATATTTAATCGGCCAGAAGACAAAGTAACCCAAAGCTGTTCTCATACAAGATATTTAAATTCAGCAAAGAAAAGCTCATTAAACTAGTTACAATATATATCTAAACTTCTCTGTAACTTATCCAAACATTTTATTTGAATAGACTGAAAAGTAGCTGAGAATTGTTTATTCAAGTATAACTATCTGAAACCACTGTGTGTCGCCATTGCCTTCGTCCTTTTTGCTGCTGTTGTTGCTTTATGTTTATGTTGTTATATTTGTTGGCTCCTAATGTCCTGAACTTACATATACACAGTATTTTGTGTGGGTGTGTTTGAATTTACAAAAATGAAATACTCACACACTCATACACACCGACGTCGACATTCATTCAAATGATATATAAAATTTTATATGTGCATATAAATAACTGAAATAGCATAGTAAGTACAACTATTACTAGTTACTGTGCACGAACGAGGGCAATATTATAAGGTGGTAAAAAAGAATATAAATCTATTTAGAGGACTTTTTCAAGAAGACAACTAGCTTGCTTCAGCACACATGAAACATAACTGTGCAGAAAATACATGCATACGTATATTAGAGTGGCTTCAAAATAAAAGTAGTAGGTGTTCCCGACTAAAATGAAAGATTGGTTTGTTTTATGTGTTCTCCCAAAATATTTCGCTTTTATCATTGTCCGTTCGTGAGCTGGACGCGTTCAAAATAAAAATCAGGGTTTTCTTGAATAAAATTCACGGTGGGAATTGTAAAGGGTGATTTTTTAAGAGCTTGATAACTTTTTTTTAAAAAAAAACGCATAAAATTTGCAAAATCTCATCGGTTCTTTATTTGAAACGTTAGATTGGTCCATGACATTTACTTTTTAAAGATAATTTCATTTAAATGTTGACCGCGGCTGCGTCTTAGGTGGTCCATCCGCTTAGTCCAATTTTGGCATTTCCACGTTTTAGAGTAACAGAGACCCAATTGGTGCGAACGGCGACGAATCGAAAATTGGTGGTCATCATTAACACTGGCCGATACAGCTGCGATATTTTCTTCAGTTCGCACTCTACGTAAGCGTGTTGGTGGTTTAATGTCCAACAATGTAAATTTGGTGCGAAATTTAGTCACAATAGCCCGAATAGCCGCTTCAGTGGGTCGATTAAACTGACCATAAAATGGAAGCGCGCAATGAACTTTCTTAACAGAGCACGCATTTTGATAATAAAATTCAATAATTTGCAAGCGTTGTTCGTTTGTAAGACGATTCATGATGAAATGTCAAAGCATACTGAGCATCTTTCTCTTTGACACCATGTCTGAAATCCCACGTGATCTGTCAAATACTAATGCATGAAAATCCTAACCTCAAAAAAATCACTCTTTATTTAGAAAAAACCTGCTAGAAATTAAAAATCTGGTCCGAGCCTTATCAATCAATATCAATAACTTGCATTTAACCAAGAATAGAGGGTAGAATATTAACATGTTTGTAAAAACCGCAATAACATTTTTTATAAAAACCGCAATAACTTCAATATTTTTAGTTCGATTTGTGTTTTTGTTGGATCGTTAAGAGGTATCGATCACCAATTCCAACTTCCTAACCCATTTTTTTACTGTTGGTTCTTAGTGGGTTAAATGTGATGTAAAAACTTAAATATGAGGTTATTTGCATAGTAAACACATTCTAATCTTACAAAAAGCAAATTTTTGAAAAAAAACATCTAAAATTTTGCTCTTTCAATGGATAAATTGGGAGGAAAACTTCACATAAGATGTTACATTAAAGCCGTGCGACATGATTTCCCTTCCAAGAATGAGACTATATAGAAATGAAACTATAGGTCACTAATAGGAAAACTCATACTCAGTTTTTATTTCAAGGTCGTTTATATTTTTTACAGGACTTTTAATTTCCAAAGGATGTAAATGTTTCAATAATTTAGTTTCATACTTTTGCGTGTCATACAATGTCGATTTGTGTATCAAATGAAAGAGAAGAACATCTGCTAAATATACTTTTAATTTCATGCGTCTATCTATGTTAATTTAGCATTAACAACCATTTCAATTGTTCGCCTTTAAAAAATTTATGTAGATTATTCATTCATTAATTTTTAAGGGCGAAAATTCGAAATGGTTGAATTTATTTCCAAAAATTATATTTATATGAGACTAGAATGTGTTTACGATGCAAATAATCCCATATTTCAGTTTTTACTTCACATTTAACCCACTGAGTATTAACAGTAAGAAAACAATTTGCGGCTGTTAATGGGTTAGAAAATTCTAAAAATTGAAATTGGTCTCCAACGAGCCCTAAAAACACAAATCGAACTAAAAATGTGTATGTTAATGCGGTTTATATAAAAATTCATCAAAAATTGCACTAAAATAGTATAAATCTGTCCTTTATACTGGCTCATATTGCAAGTTTTTAATATGGTTTGATAAGGCTCGGGTCGGATTTTAATTTCTAATGGCTCTTTTCTCAATAACATTATCATCGTGAATTTTATTCACGAAAAATCAGTTTTTTTTTTGAACGCGTCCAGTTTTTTTTTAGCGTTTTCGCATAAAATTTGTCGATATTCACATAAAAATTGCCAACAATATTGTTTTTGTCGATTTTTTTACTTCACATTTTTGGTTTGGTGTGAGTTATTGTAAATAGAAATTTAACCATTCTTCTATCAATCCAAGAAAAAGTATCGTAAAAATCCTCTGTCATCCTGAATATTTCGAGAAAATTTTATATGGAAAAATAATCTAGATTATGGATAAATTTCAAGACAAGTTTCCATTAGAAATTTTGTATACGAATAGAGCAAATAGGAAATTTGTCTCCTTTATCGTGAAATTGTAGATGGGAATCAAGCATCGATTACGGAAATATATTCTATAGGAAATTTCTGTCTATGATCGAGAAGATTTCGTGACAGAATTGTCCTGATTGCCGGAAATTTTTTTATTATCGAGAAATTAGTGGAAATGAGAATAAAGACACGGAAATAGACAATAAAAATAAAGAAAACAATTGATCTAAAAAAACTTAAAAATATACTTAAATATATTTAAGCAAAAACCTATTTTTAATTCTCTTGCTTCTTCAGCGAAGAATCAGGTTTTTATATAGGGTCCGCCATCTAACTTTTTTTTTCATCGATCGTTAATTTTCATCGAAGGGCCGATGTAAACTCGAAAAGGATATTAATGTTTTTCATGGATTTTATTGTAACTATAGGGTGTTTTTATTGAGGTATAGAACTTCGAATTGAAATAAAACACAAGAAAATCGTTTTAATGTCCATCAATTTGGCTTTATTGGAAGGATAATTTTATGCCATTAATGTTTAAATATGATTTCGGGCATGTGGCCGCCGCGGCTGGCTCGAATATAGCCAATTCTACAGGTCCAATTTTCAACCACTTTCTCCAATTGCTATGCAGCTCCAATTGCTGTGCACGGTGGTGAATCGATTCATTCGGGTCCTCTTCAACACTTTGCACTACAGCGGCAATTGTTTCTTCGGTGCGCACTGTTCTACGTCTCTGCGGATGCGTATTATGCGTATATCACATAGAGTAAACGTAGTGCGAAAACGATCCATGGTTAACCGAATTAATTGCTCTGATGGACGATTATGTCGACCATAAAATGGTGAACTTCGCGAACTGAATCATTACTTTCGAAATAAATTTGCACGATTTGCAAGCGTTGTTCTTTTGTCAACCTGTTCATGATGAAATGGCAAACCAAACTAAATATTAATCACTTGACAGCTGACAAAATGGCCGCCAGTTAAAAAAGTGATGCCAACTTAAAGTTCTATACCCCAATAAAAAACACCCTTTACAATTGAATGAGAACTGCTTCGAACTTACATATACATATACACCCGAAAATTCCAGTAAGTTGTTACCGAAAGAAGGACATTTGTTTGATTTTGATAACTACTGACTGTGATTTTCGGGTGTATATGTATGTAAGTTCGAAGCAGTTCTCATTCAATAGAGTTTGCGAGACGCATATACAGAACCGATAATCACCGGAAATCAAATAGTAATAAAAAAGAAAGACATATGTTTTTCATAGATAAATATATATTTTTTTATTTCTAAAAGCTTTTATGGTGCAAGGTTATTTTAGAACAAATTAAAAGCCTATACAAAGAGATTCATAACGTCTAGGCATTGTTTTCTTCGATAGAATGCTTGGTTGACGTGGCTGCTTTCAACGTCAAAAAGTGTCTTAAGACACCGTTTTTAATTAGTTTAATTAGTTAAAATGCTAGTTGTTAAAAAACGGGTTTATGGGTTTATTTTTGGTCTTTTTGTGTCAGAAAATATTGATTGTTTTTAAAAATCATCTTTATGTAACCCTAATATTTATACATCCAAAATCATAGTAAAATTTTTAAATGTTGCTTCGACTCATCTTGAAATTTTAGTAAAAAATAGGAAATGTGAGCTTAAAAAATTTTTTATTTCAATTTTTTAAGTCTGTATGGTACAATGCATACAAAAAATTAATGGTTGGGTCTCGGACAATTTTTTTTGTATTTTTTACTGCGCACTCAGATATTACAAAAAAGATCCATAATGATGACTCCTTCATGGGTGTTTCATATCAACTCAAAGGAATTTCAGCGACGCCATAAAAATGGATCACCACCACTAACCAACCTATCACACCACCCCCCTCGCATATACGTAACTACACATAAATATGCTAATTTGTCATATATGTCTTGTAAAATTCTGCTATATTTTGTCATATTTCGGTAAACATTTTCAGTTATGTGGACAATAAAGACCACTATGACAACGATCACAATAAAACCCAACCAAACAACAGTCATGGACAACAGCAACAACAATTCTAAACTGAATATGATTTAGTTGGAGAATAAAACAACTCTATTGTGTTGTAGTAGCATTAATATGCAGACATTTATATTCGTGTATGTATGAGGTCCCGTCAGCCATCCCACTTTATGTGAAAATGACCGACCACACCAGCAACATTTCAAATGATTTTCCCTACATCAACCAACCCACTCTAACGAACACTCGTTCAAACAAGAATGGGATGGTAGGTTCATGTTCTGTGTTGTGGAACAACTTTGCCTTCATTGTTGCTGGTGAAATTGAATAAACGAATAGAATAGAAATGAAACGAAAATGAAAAGAAATGAAAAGCCAAGCCAAGAAGAGAAAAACAACTTAACTTATGATTATACGCCCTCTTAGTTTAACAATTGGCATTCATAATTTTTTTTCTATATAACAAAACGCAACACACACACAATAATACAGGAGCACGCACACATCCACGGAAAGACAGGCAGCCAGGCAGGCAGACAGACAGACGCAGATAAAAAGAGATGTTTATTGTTTGAAAATATCCTGTGGTGAGTGGGTGCGCGTGTGTGTTTGAATGTGAGTGAACGTGGCTGAATATCTGCAAATGTGCTCGAGTGCACATATAAACACAGGCGAACTGACAGTCAGACCGACTAAGAGACGGACGGATAAACATCTAAAAGCAGAATTGTGTTCTGTTATGCTTTTGAAAAATGTTAACACAATATCCTTGTGGGTCAACAACTTTTGAAGTGTACGAGCATTATTGTTTAATTTCATTTCGACATAGACAGGAACGTACCGTATTCCCTCTGCATAGATTCGAAGCCACAGTAAACAACGGCAGCTAATGCAAACCGCTGTACACCTAAGAGTATAATTAGATACCTCCCACTCATTGTTCCATATAGCCTGTGCGCCCACAGCTATTTTTATGTTATTTCATATTTTAAATATTTATTCAGAGTCTCGCAAATTCATTTCAGTGGAAAATGTCTCGAAAATGTTAGCAAATTTCCCTAAACCATATGAAAAGTACATATGAAGGAGGAGCTTAAAGCAAGAGTGGCCTAAATAAGGAGATCAACAAATTGTATATCATTCCTATTAAAAATATTTATAAATATTTGTCATTCCGTCTGTAACACCTTAAAATAATCGTCGGAGACTCCATAAAGTATATATATTCAGGATTGTGGTAAAATTCGAAGACGATCTAGCCATGCCAGTCTGTCCATCTGTCTGTTGCTAGCCGCCGAACGAAATCAGCTAGGAGGTTCAAATGATCCCTAAATGTGTTTTATGGTTGCAGGTCGGTTGTGATTAAAAGTGGGCGATATCAATTCACAGAGAATTTTTAGATTATTTAAGCAATTTTGTTAGATTTCTGCTTTATATGCGCTTGAAATTTGTTACGTCCACTGCTTTTGTAATCTTAAAGCACCAAAAAATAAATAAAAATTTTAGCGGGACAAATGGTACGAAAAGGGATAAAAATGGTACCGATGATATGACAATAGCTAGAAACATTTGGAATACACATCCCTCTAATTGCGTAGATACGTAAAATAAAAGGATTTGACGGGGTAAACGCGTAAAATAAAGAGGCCTTTCGATATTCGTAGCTTGGAATCTAAATGGGATTAAATTTGGCACCTATCATGCGGCTAAAGATAGAATTATGATATTCAGTATTTGCACTCCTCTGACTGCGTAGTCGCGGAAAATAAGAGGTACGTAAATTAAATGTGTATTTTATAGTATGAAACCTGTTGGAACTTTTCCTATGCGGAATCAAGAAATTGCAAATATGAAAAATCGTGCTTAAGGGAAATTTGTTTACCAAATAATATTAGATGCCCATTTTTGAATTACACTTGAAGTTTTATATATTAGAGCTATTAATATTATAATAATAAAGCATCACAATTTTCCTAATATGGTAGTGAACTACTATGTAATGTCGACAGCCCCCAATCTGCCGGTAATACAGTGAAATAGAGTGAAATGTATTTCCGTGGTTGAGTGTGTATAAGATTCCGCCCTATATATGTATATATATAAGAGTTGCGTTACTGACTGACGGACTTATCATTGACCAGCGCCCAGACCAAACCAGGTCATGAAATTCTCACTGAAATTCTCAGAGTAGTTCCCAAAGATACTAAGGGGTAAAATGGGACAAAAAGGGATGAACATCGAACCTTGTCCTGACTAAAAGGCAGTAGATAGAAACATGAAATTCAGCTTGTTCCTTGCAATGTCCATGCAGACGAGCCACAAACAGGGATTTTTAGAAAATTGTACTTTTAGGGGAGTAAAGAGACAAAAAAGGGATTAAAAATGGTACCTATTTAAGAATTGTAGCTACATTCGTGAAAATCGGTATTTACATTTCTCTGGCAACGATGGAAAATAAATGCACTTTTCGAAATTTGTACTTTAAAGGGGCGAGCGGGACTAAAAGGGATAAAATTGGTGTACAACCCTTTAATTACGAAAACGCGGAACATAAATGTATATTTCAAAATTTTTACTTATAGGGAGGATGTGGGACGACAAGGGATAAACGTAGTACCAAATAAAGTACAAGTCTTTAGGGGAAGAAAAAACACATGCTACCTATAGTGATTTTTCTGAATTAGTACTCTTTGGGAAAAATGTGCATAAAGTTATAAAGTGGCCGGCTGCATCTTGAAGCATGAGATCGAGGATATAAAAGAATTTATTGTTCAAAATGTGTATTGAAAATGACAAAAATAATACATACGAAGGTAGTTCATCTATAATAGTTCACATCGACAAGCAGATTCCTTTGACTGTGTATGTGTGCTATATAATAGGAGGTTCCCAAAGTACTATTTTAGATTTATCTATATCCACCAAAAGAAAATTAAGTAAATACTATCCAAAAACAGAGACGGATAAAACCAAAATAATTTGATTTTTCGCTTGTGAAGCAATGTGTATTGCAAGTGTATCATATTTGTTTCTTTACATTTTAAAAAGAATCTTTTGTAAGTTAATAAAATTCCCAATTTCTTTAAGAGTTCCAAACTGTAAGGAATTTGTTGTTACAGCTTTATTCTACAATCAATTAAATAATTTAAATATTTAAATGCATCCTTTTAAATGTATCTTCTGGGTTGCACAGTGTGTGGCAAAACCTGCAACTCTTGCCAGATATGCACGCTTGACTGCAGTTCAACAAACTGGCAACAATGAGTGCTCTGGCAACATTTTGAGGTGAAATGGGTCTTAGGCACTTGTATGTTCATTGGAATTAAGGTATCTTCTGCATGTTGCAAATGCAAATACAAAAGAAATGTGAAGACATTTTAGACATCTCAACAATACATTTTAATTTGTGCATCAAAAACTATGACAAAGAAATATAAACAATGAAAGGCTTTCATGGCAGAAACAGACACAGACAGACGGACGAACAGACAGACAGCCGTAGATACGTGCAACAAAAGCCAGTTCAAAATGGCAAAGAAACAGAGAACCCATCAACTGCAACAACAGGTTGAGAGTGACTGTTAAATCACCTCAAAATAATTCGAAACCCAACCCGGTAACGGGGCTGTAATGCAGCCCCAACACTAGAGTGTCAAAGGCATTTAACCTGTCAGGACATTTGGCAATTTAGTGCTGTCAAAATGTCAATTGTTTCTCTGAGGTTCAAGGAAAACAATTTGTTTTAGATTTTGTGTGCATGTGGGTGGATGTGTGTGTGTGTGCGGTGTTGGTCAGCCTTTCCTTGCTTCTATCCAAACTTTTAGTGCAAATTGGTCATTTACCAGATCGACACAGAGAGAGAGAGAGTGACTTAACGAATTTTCCATTTTTTTGCTTTGTACTTATTCGTCTGTTTTCTTGCTTTCATTTCAGATAACAATTTCATTTGTGACTGTCGCCTGCAATGGCTGTATGAATTGAAAAATCGTACTCGTCACCAGCAGTTGCGTGACTCATTGGAAGATTTCATCTGTACCTTGCAAGAACCGCGTCTGCACAATTTCGTCGAACCGGTGCCCAGTCATGTGTTGCAACTGCTCAATGTGGGTGGCTTGAATTCGGCCCTACTGGCCGGCAGCAGCAGCGGCATCACCACTGACCACCAGTACGTGGCCTCGAGCACGACAAACAAGAAACGTGTGCCCAAAAATCGCCAAGGATCACAGAGACGAGGCAGCAATAAATTTGATGGCCAAATACAATTAACCGAGGATGTGGAGCAGCAAATTCAAGAACAAAATTCGGCCACGCTGAAGAGGAAACGTGCTCTGTCGTTGGCGCAGTACCAGGGTTTGGGCACGGTCGACATTAGCAATAACGGGGAGAGTGGCAGCAGCAAAACCCCCGTCGAGAGTCACTACATTTTCGGTGGCCCGGACAGCAGCAGCAGTAGTGACATGCACAGTGATTACTTTGAAGCCGGCAATGCCGGTCGTGTTGCCACACATCCGGTCAAAATGGAAGATGAATTGGAATTGATGAAACACAATGCCCTGTTCCAGCAGAACAATGACATCTTGGCCGCCTCCCACGACAATCACTTGGACGCCGTGGAACTCTTGCCGAAGCAGCCGCTGGGCATACAAGTGCGCCTGTTCATGCTCAAGGCCGATCGTCTGCCCTGCCACGAGGAATTGAGTGACCCCACAGAGTTGCCACTGTCGCGCGATCTTATGGATGCACGCAGCAGTAATGTCCAGGTTATGCCGCCGACCAGTGCAGCCGTGAAGGCGGCCGCCCATGCGCACAGCATTCTCTTGCTGATATTAGCCATTGTGTATGGCACCCAAGTGGGTTAAGGCGGCGCGGTGTGCCGTCCGTGCACCACCCTTGCACCTGCCAACAGCAGCTTTAGTTTTGATTTTTCACCAGGGTTTAACTGAGGGTTTAACTAATTAATTTCCGGGGTCATTACAACAAAAACAAACATTTTTTTCACTTATAAAAGAAAAACGAAAAACAAAGAAAAGAAACCAAAAAAAAACCAAAAAGAGAAAAATCTAAAAACCACAAAGAAAAAACTAAAAGAAATTATTTCAAAATTCACCTTGTGTTCTTATTGTATTGTACGAGTATAAGTCCATTTTGTGTTGTGCTTTTTTTCAAATAGTTGTATAAAAAGGATACGAACGTCGAACGAGAACGAGAGAGAGTGATTAAGGAAAGAAAACCGTAAAATAGAAATGCTAAAACAAAAAACACAAACACATACACTCATACACAAAATACTACCAAATATTTTGAAATTTATTCAGGTTTATTTAAAAACAAAACAAAATGAACAAAACACACTTAATTTCTACCTTTAATTTATTTACGCCTAAGATCTCTAAGTATAGTTTAGATTTATAATGGATGATTATCGCTTAATTGCTTGCAAACAAACCAAACAAACCGAAATGATGTCATATGATTTCCTAATTTTAAAACAATTTTTTACTAAAGCAAAAAACAAATTATATGCCAAAGCAGTCCAGTAATTTTAGTTTGTATAAGTCATAATTTACATTTAAATTAAACCTAAAATAAATCAATGTAATTGTAAATACACTGATGATCGTCATAAATAAAAACTGAATTACACTGAAAACCAAAAAATTCTAAATTTTGCTTTAATTCAATCAAACAAAGAAAAAGAAACAATTTGTGAAATGATTAGGCCTTGTCATCAACTGAACTGAACAATCATCAGCGTTGCGCAATTTGAAATCAAACAAGAAAATCTCTCAGCCTGGACTTTGATAATACAAAAAAACCGGTGATTCAGAGAATTTTGAAATTCACGCACACAATCGAAATAAAAGCCTTGTGCTGGACAGCATTTGAAAATAGAGCTGCATTCTATTTGGAGTGCCTGCTATATTATATCTTTTATGTACAAGCAAATTGTCTATTGATAGTCATCGTAAATATTTTTTAAGTGCCACATATGCTTGCTTGGAGATTTTTGCTATTGTACATTCGCCGTGTAAAATGTAGCTACCCATTTCATGGAAAATCGTTCTGGAAAATGGTTGTACTTTCATCCCACCTTAGCTAAGCTCTTATCCTTCGCAATTTGCTGATGATGATAATGTGCTGTTTAGGATTTTTATCCACAGAAATGCAATTTTTGTTATTTACGAACTTTATTTTATTACTTTCAATGATCATGTCTACATAAGAATATTCACTTATTATTTGGTATAAACACCTAAGCTGCTGGCTCATCTCTATAGGAACAAGCATCCTCTCTAACATCGTACGACAATTTTTAAAAAAGTCGTTACACCTGAACCGGATAATATACATATGAAACTGTAGGCATCGTTGATTTACTTCGCGTTTTTAGTTTTTCATTTCCTCATCCTGTCGCCGCTTCAAAGGATTACAAAGTTCCGAAGGATACAATTTTTGCAAAAAATTATTTGATATACTTGTTTCCACCCTGTGCAACGGTATTAGTGTCAAATTAAAGAGGAGAATATCTATTGAAAACACTTCAAATAGCATGCTTCTATCTGTATTAGTTCTAGTTTATTCATATCTTACTTTTTAAGAGTCAAATTCAAACTGGTTCTTAATATTAAATTGGAACAGATAAAGCTTCAAATTTAAAGTATTTTTAGCACATATTCTCTTCTTTGATTTGGCCATACCGATGCATTAGGGTGATAAGTATTAAAAATATTTGCTTTTTTCAATTGTATCCTTAGGAACTTTGTAGTTCTTCTAAGGGCAACAGGATGAGAAAATGAAGAACTAAAAACGCCAATTAACTCTGTTTCACCTATAGTTTCAGATGTATATCATCTGGTTCAAGTGCAATATGGACTGTCGGGCAGTGTAATAGACGGAATTCTGGGGGACAATAAATGGGTAAAAGATAATGTCAATCATATGAACCAATCAAAATGATTTTTTTGCACTTAAATTTTATATTCTCTACTATTATCTGGAGAAGAAAGCATTAGGAGATATAAGAACGTCTTATATATTGTCAAAAGAGAACATTTTTCGAAAGTTTGACGACGTTGCTGAGTTAGACGAAATTATTTTTAAAATTATCCAAAACAATTCTTCTAAAATACATAAAAATTAACAATTTAACACAGAAAAGGTATGACAAGTTGAGTAAAACTTCTTACACAAAATCAGAGAAGATCTACGGAAAATTTGCTCTCACATTCTTTTCACTTTCAATTAAATTAAACTATATTTTAGGATCACTTATATGAAAGTGAAATTTGGTTCAGGTTGAGCAAAAATTTACTTGGTTTAAGGAAAATATTACTAAAATTATCCTCAATTGAGTAAATATTTTCTTGGTTTTGAGGAAAAATCTAAATAAAATCAAGCTCAAAGCTTGTACGAATTTCAAGGAATAATTCGAACTTGATATGGGGGAAAATTACTTTAGCGTAAAATTTAATTAATTCTATTTAATTTTTAAATTTGATCGTTGTTTCGAGGAGGATTGGAATCCTCTTTCGATCCTAGTATTGGGATACTGAGCACATATAGTTAAATCTGACGATATTGGCGGCCAAATTGTTCTGGCTCTTCTTCAATTCTTCCACCAATTAAACCTTGTAAGGTGCAAGATCTTGACGCCACACAAATTTCGATATTCGTCAATGCTTTCTCTTACAGCAACGATATGAATAGTTGAACAACTGGGACGAATATGTATTGCTATTTTTATACCGTGTACCGAGAAAATCGGCTTAAATATCGATAAGGAATAATAGTACAAACAAATAAGCTGGGACACTTGGTTGAAATGCAAAAATCCTAACCACGATTTAAAAAATTATAACTGTGTTCATAAGTCTTTAAATGGGTCGACATTGAGGCCAAAATTCTGTAGAGATTCGTGATTATAGACCACTATCAATGTGGAAAAAATCCATTCCACAATCCATAACATCATTAAAAACTATGTTAAGAACAGACACATCTAAATATTTTCCGAGGAAGGTGAGCGATACATAGTAATAAAATCAAAATAGCTCTGGCAGATTTGGGAAAGAGATCATGAATTTCATCCATATGAAATATGCTGCGAAAGCGAAATTTTGGAGAAAGAATATGTCAGGCCAGGTCAATAAGTGAAAATGTTTGTAGTTCGCTATAGATTACCAGCTACGAGAAAATTTTCGTTCGAAAAAGAGGTTTTATTTACAGATAACAGCAAGTTTAACTTTTTTGGAAGTCAGATGGAAGACCCAACGTGTGGAGAAAGCGTAGTGGCCGGGAATTTTAAAACCAACTACTAAACATGGAGGATGCTCAGTGATGGCTTGGGTTTCGTTCGGCTACAGGGCCTCGCGTTCCCCATTTTATTGATGGAATTGTCGATCACATCCTATGGTAAGGTATTGCCACCCATTATTGGGATCACAGCAACAAAAAAAACACTATTTCTAACAATCCAGGTCTTAAACGTAGTTAACTTGAGGAAATGCGGAATATCATCCCCGAATATTGCATTGGTACAATCAATGCAAATCTGTCTAAGGCTGATAATTCCATACCACGTAATGTATTCAGAGTATAAAGAATAAGTGAAACTATGAACATTTTCATCTCATAAAACGTTGTTACACTTTGGATTGTTCTTGTATTTATTTGTTCTATTACATATTAGTACTTTGTAATACTTCTTTATATCAGTATAAATATATTAAGAACAAAAAAAATGCGATGTTTTGCTTTGGTATGCTTTTTTCGTTTGATTCGAAAGAGACGTTTTCTTTGTCCAAGCTTGGATTACGCCTACTGTATATACATATATGGAAAAAAATCGAAAAACGATAATGCATTATGTGATGACAGTCAGAATGTAAACATCTGACATCAGAAGAGGTCCATTTTGATAAAGACATATTTCAGTCAATGAACATGGAGGGTATTTAAACAAGTGTCACATCCGTTCCAATTGAATCACCGGTGATTTCAAGAATCTATTAACACGAAAAAAGCTCATTTAGTAAAATGAAACTCGGTGTTATTTTCTGAGAAATTGTTTTTTAACAACAACAATATTTACGTTGTGTTTTACGCTGTGGTACGATAATGTAAACAAATCTTTCATTAGTTACTACGTCAATAATACTCTAGTGGCGACATGAATAGACTATGGAGAGGTAAGTCCTTAGAATTTCAATACATTCGAGGGGTCATATAATTGCATTAATTATTTCGCTAGTTTATAACCATTTTATCGTTGGGCTTTGTATAACAGTTGGTTAATTATTTTGGCTAACTAAATTGGAAAAAATATTAAACATTTTTTATTGATAACACTCTCCGACAGTCCATATTACACTTGAGCCGCATGATATACGACTGAAACTATAATCGAAATAAAGTAAATTTCCCCTTTTAGTTTTTTTCCTCATATTGCTACCCCTTAAGTTCCAAAAGATACAATTTTTCAAAAATTATTTCAAATAACATTCCTAGCCTACGATATGGCCCTATGCTCCTCATATGAGTGAAATGAATATATATATATATAAAGAGTGATTTTTTTGAGGTTAGGATTTTCATGCATTAGTATTTGACAGATCACGTGGGATTTCAGACATGGTGTCAAAGAGAAAGATGCTCAGTATGCTTTGACATTTCATCATGAATCGTCTTACAAACGAACAACGCTTGCAAATTATTGAATTTTATTATCAAAATGCGTGCTCTGTTAAGAAAGTTCATTGCGCGCTTCCATTTTATGATCAGTTTAATCGACCCACTGAAGCGGCTATTCGGGCTATTGTGACTAAATTTCGCACCAAATTTACATTGTTGGACATTAAACCACCAACACGCTTACGTAGAGTGCGAACTGAAGAAAATATCGCAGCTGTATCGGCCAGTGTTAATGATGACCACCAATTTTCGATTCGTCGCCGTTCGCACCAATTGGGTCTCTGTTACTCAAAAACGTGGAAATGCCAAAATTGGACTAAGCGGATGGACCACCTAAGACGCAGCCGCGGTCAACATTTAAATGAAATTATCTTCAAAAAGTAAATGTCATGGACCAATCTAACGTTTCAAATAAAGAACCGATGAGATTTTGCAAATTTTATGCGTTTTTTTTTTTTAAAAATTTATCAAGCTCTTAAAAAATCACCCTTTATATATATATATATATATATATATATATATATATCATATTGGTGTCTAATTAAAGAGAATAATATCAACTATAAGTACTTGAAATTGCATGCTTCTCTCTACATTAGTTTAGCATTAACAATCATCTCAAGTTTTCCCTCTTAAAAAATAAAATATGAATAAACTACATAAACTACGGGGAGAACTTGAAATGGTTGTTAATGGTAAACTAATACATAAAGAAGCATGAATTTTAAAGTATTTGTAGCTGATATTATTCTCTTTAATTCGCCGCTTATACCATGGGATGCAAATAAGTATTTAAAATAGTTTTTTTTTTTTTTTGAAAAAAGTATCCTTTTGAACTTTGTACCACTGTGTAGAAGCAACAGGATGAGGAAATGAATATAGTTTCAAACGTATATCATCCGGTTTAAGTGTAACGACTTTTTAGAAGGTATATAGACCTTGGCGTAGGAGAGATATTTTTCTGGGGGCTATAGATGCGATAACAAAATGTTAAAATTTTACTCAAAATACAAAATTTGAAAAAAGTATGAGAATAAATTTTTAGAAAAGAACATAATTTTATGATTAAAATTTCGGAAAAAATTTAGTTTTGTAGTAGTTTCATAAAATATATGACATTGGCGTAGGGGCTATAGATGCGATACAAAATGTTAAAATTTCACTCAAAATAAAAAATTTGAAAAAAGTATGAGAAATTTTGAAAAAAGAACATAATTTTATGTTAAAAATTTCGGACTTAACCTGGATAATTATCCAGTGTAAGTCAAATTTGTGGATATCGAGTCTAAGGGTCTGTTTCCGGACGACGAATCACTTTGATCAATTGATTTGCGTTTCCGTATAACGAATACCAATTTTTGAGTAAAACAGAAAAGCTTTCATTTGTTTTCTGTATTTTAGGTTTCCCGAACACGAAACCAATCATCATAAATGTCAAATCTGGACGATTAGAAAAACCCATTCGTGTACGTTCAGAAATGAAACAAATGGTTGAAATGTATGTTTTTTTAAATGGAAAATATATTTTCTTTTTGAAATAACCAGTTAACAATCGTTAGCACTATTATTCCGATGGAAATAAAGAAAATAAAATATTGGCATACACCTACACAAAACTTCTCACCTATACACTATAAAACACTATCCTTTATCCTGCACCTAGCATAACGTTGGAAAAGGACAACTGGAACAAATATCGTATCTTAGCACAATTATGTTCGCAAAGGTATTTACACGGATTGTTTTGAAATAATTATTTTGTAAACAAATACTTTTTCTGCCAGTTAGTGGAGTTGCCTTCTTTTACACAGAAAAATTTTTTTCTATGAATAAAATTAACAAAAATTTACAAAAAATTGTGATGGCAATATTGTTGACTGACAAATGAACGAAAGCTTTTATAATTTCAAATTATAACACGAAAACTTTTGTTTGTGCTATAAAAACCCAATTTTTGAGTCGTTCATCAGGGTATCATTCGTTCGTGCAGAATTTCAATCGTCGACCGGAAACACCCCCTAAGTCCAAAAAAGTCAATACAAAATATTTTTTTTGAAAATTTGTTGTGGAACAAATATTTATATTGTAGTTGGCGACAATGTGAAAAAATATCTTTTTTTTATTTTGAGCAAAAACTTAATTTTTTTTAACATTTGTGTTATCGCAGCTTGTTATCTCGGCGTAAAGAAAAACAAATCTATTATACATTTAAAAAATAACCTTATTTACAAAAGAAGCTCACAATCGAGGTTTTTTGTCTAAAATTTCGTTTCTGCGAAATTTTGGATTTCTATACGTGTACTTTAGTATTTGCAACTCAGGATAATTTTATTAAATAATATCTGACATTTCATAGTCATACTCATAAATCAAAATTCAAATATAGGGTGTCGTATTCGTGAATTGCGATTAATATAATCACCATTTGAAAAGGGAAAAGGTGCGAAACCTTTTTAGTTCTCTGACTTCTAAAAATCGAGTCATAATCTCTGCTTTCAAATAGGCCTAGTTTTCGACGTTGGAACGCTAGTTATTAAGGAAATAAAATTAAAAATGGTTTTTGTATTTTGTAAAAAAAAAACTATTTTTAAAACATTTTTTCCCCTTTTTTAGCATATTATATTTTTCCCTAGACCTCTAATGGCCACGTATTGTGACTTAAGGTATTGTAACCTCAGTTATCCGTATTTCTTCATTTTAGTTTTTCTGGTTCAGCACTAAATTTTGTTCACTTTTGTTTCGACACTAACACTTTAAGAGTGGCAGGGCTGAAATAGTTTGTTTAAAAAATCAATATATATATTATTCCCACCGCAGTGTTTGAGTTTTAAATCCATTTTATGATTTCATTTAATGTTTTCATTCACATTCTGTATGGAAAATGATCAGTACGAGATAGTAGATCTACTATCATGTGTACAGTACAGCAGACGTGCTAAAAATAAGTTCACTGTATCTGTTGTCACTATCTACGTAGCATGGCAGAAGATCGTCCTCTATAGAATCATCAGTATTACAGGACCCGAATGAACACATCATTTTTATACATCCATAAAATGGATGTAATGTAGAGTGAAATCTTTCTTGGCCCGATATAGGTGAGACCATTACAAAAGTGTTGTTCTCTAAAGAGGAGACGGGATTTAATAACTGTGTCCGTCCCCAGGAGTCCGTCAAAGAAAATGTCCGTAATGGGAGATTTCCCTGTATTGTTACATAGCCAAGAAATAGCTGTTAGGCGTCCGACACAATGAACAAGAAAATCTATTTCTTTTTTTGGTATTTTTTTCTCAAATTTACGACATCACCATTTACTTCGCACATCTACAGTGCAAGTGGATAGCACAAACTGTTTACCTCTATGGCTATGCCAAGACATTTATTTGCAATAAAATCGTGAACAAGCTCAATAGATTTGATGTGTGATTTACCGGTAAATATCAACGTGAATGAGCTCATATTCATTTCGCCAGCACTGTGCGCCGTAGTTAATGTTTACCCTCCATTTGAATCAGACGCATGGTAGGAGATTTATTCACTCGCATCCTTTCCTTCATTGCAGATTTTTATGGAGCAGTTTTTTACGTTGGTGCTTCTTTCTCTGTTTTGTTTTTAGGTCAAACACTGTGTAAATATGTACTGTTTTAATGTAAGATAAACTAAAGATATAACTATTTTCTTTCTCTGTGCTCTGTTTGTTTTTTGTATAAGTCTGCACAAAACATAAAAGGATAAATTGACACATAAAAAAGGCAAAATAAAATATAAAAAACATACAGCGACAACAACAACAACGACAAGTACAAACCAAATAGTGAAAACGAAGAAGAAGAGCAAGAAATAAGCGAAACAAAACAAATAAAAACAGAGCTCAAATAAATAAAAGAAGGATGTTTTTTTCTTCTGGTGTAGGACGAGCTCTGCCCGTGGTAGTGGCAGTAGTCGAATACAAGAAGAACTTTAATGGAAACAGAAATAAATATAAAAAACAAACTCTTTTTTTCCGTAGAAATATAACGACATAAATACAGAAACAAACACATATAGAAATACAAACACATAAATTTCATAGACATTCAGTAGTGGATAGACAAAAATAGAGCAAAGTTACAGCTTTCTATTTATGTATTAAACAGACACACCAACACAGCCATACACATGAAGACCCAGATAACTCTGTGTTCCGTGCAGGAAAAAAAACTCATAAACGCCACCACGAATCGCAGGTTGCGGGGACTGTAAATGAAAACTTTAAACTTTCCCAAACATTTATGGGCAGCACTAAATTTGATGAAAACAAAACTATCCTGCCGCTCACACATTAAATTAATATTTTCTTTCAAAAACAACATTAACCATTTTTATCTCATTCATTGCAATTTTATCCTCGAATCACTTGAGATTTGGGGACAAGTTGTTGTTGGTACTAACAATACAGCTATGATAAGCAAAATCTTGTGAACATTTGCATGGCCGACTCAAGAGAGCCGTTTAAGCCAAAGCAACACTTCATGTATTCTTACTTCAGAAGACCCATCATACAAAATTGCAGAGACTTAAGACCCAAACTATGTTTGAACCAAATCAGTTTCATTATAAGTACCCGTCCCTCTGTCTAGCTGGGTGGTGTACACGAAACCTTCGAAGTGAGTTTGTGCAACATTTTATCTGGCCTTTCCCCTAAAATGTTCAGTATTTTCTTTTATAAAAAAGTGCAACTTTTAATCTGCCGTTTCCCCAAAAACGGACGGCTTCTCTAATGGATAATTTTGACAGTGAAAGGGCATAGTTTTTAATGTATTTCCCTCAACATTATTTCCCGCAACATTTTTTTCCAGAAATTAAAATGACATTAGTTTACGTCTGGAGGTGATCGATATTGACAAGTCTTCTACATTCTGGCATCTCCTGCTAATGCTATTATGGGCACGGATCACAATGCAACGATGGGATCTTCTCCGATTCTGCACTTCGATATGAAGCTAATCTTCAGCACTACTCTGAAATATTCTTAAGTTTTACTCTTTTGTTTATTTATTATTTATGACTACAATTCAAATACTATTTGCGTGTGCAAAATCTCAACTCAAGAATGAAGTCAAGGGAAATTGCTGCGTGTTTGACTTGAATTTATAAGACACTCTTCGTGATCGAAGTTGACATATATTTTTCTTTATAACGATTCCTATACTCTTCCTGAGACTAAAATGAGCCATCAAGTGCAGGAAATGCCAAAATCATAACATATGTAATACAATTTAAAAAAATAATTGTTTAGAACGCTAATATATAAAAAAATCTTTATTTTTTAAATTATTTTTTTTTATTTTTTTCGATGCATGTTTTGGTCTGTAATCAATATTTGATTTGAACTGGGATATTGTCCTGGCTCAAGACCATTTTGCTTCTATATTTAATAGAATGCAAATTATTTACAAATTTATATACTTGGCTGCAGACTACCACGATTTCGACCATGTCAAAAGTCTTTTCAAGTGGCTTCGCAGCGACTTTTCAACATCAAACCCGGCCTCTATAAGGAGATGATTCTCACAAACGAATTTGCGTTTAAAAAATCGCACCAAGTAATAAAGCACACGTGCCATCTTACAAGCATCTCATTAAGTTGCATATGTAAGTATGTGTATATGCAGGTATAGTTACCCAGCAATACTTCTGCCGTGCCAACGCTCATTTGGTTCTATATTTAATAGAATGCAAATTTATTTACAAATTATTTGTTTTCAAAAAATGCATTTTTCCTATCTTGTGGCCACTGTACATTAGTATGGGTCACGAAAATAAATTACAGCGGTCACTCCCAACAAATGAAGATTGGATTGTTTAATGATGATCTACAAAATATTTCGTCACTGGGTCAAGCCATCTGTGAGCTAAACACTGCTGAAAACACCTCTAAAAATCATGTTTTCCCGTGTAATTGTTTTATGTTGCATTTTTTCTAAGTTGATAGACCCTTGGAATGTCTTTAAATAAAAATCGTTGTTCTTGTCTTAGAATAACTCATTGGTAGAATTATTGGGCGTTTATATTGATTTTTTGCGTGTTTTCAAGTTGACAGCTAAAAAGTCATATTTCTTGGAAACACTTTTGTAAAAGGTGTAACGAAAAATAAATAGGAGGAATCAATAGCATTCGAATGAAAATGAAAACGGACGAAGAATGACGTCACTGACTCTATTTTTTGTGAAATAATTTATTGCTTATCAAAGGCTTTTTACAAAAATGAGCGCTGCGGCGTCAATTTCATTGCGATGTTCATCATTTAGGCATCATTCGAAAGGTATTGACTGCAGCTATTTATTTGTTATAAAATACTACCACCAAATACGAAAAAATTTTCATTTGTCACTGTCAAAATCAATAAAAAATTACTATAAACGTCCCATAATTCGACCAATAAGTTACTCTAAAACAAGAATCAAAATTGTAATTGATTTCAAGGGTCTATTATTTAAAAAAAAAATGAGAAAAAATGTAACACAAAAAATTACACCGGAAAAACATGATTCTTAAAGTTATTTTCAGTAGCGTTTAGCTCACAGATGGTTTGATCTAGGAACGAAATATTTTGGAAATCATCATTAAAAAATCCAAACTTTATTTTCGTGTGGTGACTGGAAATTGTTTTTCATTTGTATGGAAGTCGACCCAGTCTACTGTACATATATCTCTTTTAAAGCTAAAGATAAAAAACTCAGAAATTCTGCGCAAGTACCAGACTGTCTAAGTTCCTCAAAGCCGGCACAATATGTAACATCAGTCAAATGTTGGGTCAAATATGTATCCTCTTTCAACATGAGGCAAATTACTAATTTTAAATTTAAATTTTTTTGAGCTAAAACGACCTTCTTCCTGAAATAGGCAAGAAGATAGTGGTAAACTATTTTCCAAATCCGTGATTTTCCAATTTTACTCTTTTGATTTTATATGGAAAATAAGAAAATTTAATGTAATTTTCAGGTATGGATGTCCAGATTCTTTTTAAATCTGTAGTAGCATATCTGGTATTTTTTGTGATTGTTACCTAGTGTGCCTGATGTTACTTCTAGTTTCTATAACGAAAAGAGCTTTCGACGCGAACAAAATTCAAGTTCAGTCAAATGGAACAAAGTGTATATTACAGATTTAATATCCGTTCGGTATTTTCAAGCTCAGATTAATTAGGATTAAGAACAAATTCGACTTTAAGTAGTTCGACGTTTTAGTAGTTCGACCTCCTTCATATTTTGCAAAGCCAATCTTCAAAACTCTGAAGTACATCCTGTTTCGACTAGGAGTGTAATTTTGCTAGATAGATGCTCCTTTAGTTCTTCCTAATCTAGCAGCTCGCTAACTTTAGAGTTCCCAGAAATATCCTTATATCCCGATTCCAAAACGAAGTGATTTTATTTTTTTTTTGCAAACGATTTGGGTTTTATTAAATTTATTTCAGCCTTACACAATATAAAATATCTTAAATCTAACAGTGGTAATTTACATCCTAGCATACTATAGTATCTTTCAAGGACAATGTCATTTATACAAAACGAAGTGAATATCTGAACATCTTAGTCAAGCCCGGCACCATTTACTGAGGGTAGCCATAACTGCAAAAATATAAAATCCCAAAAAATAATTTGGAGTTATTTCGAATGAATTAACTCCCAATACGTATGGAGATATTTGAGAGTTATTTTATAGAGCCGACGACGCCAGTTTTTACCACAATATTGCATCCCAACTTTATTTTGAATTTTGTCTGCCTCATTTAAATAATAATACACAATATACAAAAAATTTTCTCATTCAAATTATTTTATTCTGACTTGAAAAGGCTGCTTTTTGAGAAATTCACATACCTAGAATATTTGATTGATTTGAAAAAAAACAGTTTGAAATATTAGCATATTCACATACATCTAAGCCTTCTGGTTTCAACAAGGCCAAATATTTTCAAGACAAACCTGTTTGACTATGTGCCGGCATATCATTCTCAACAAATAACTATGCCAGCTTGTAATTATTTTAATTGAAATACTGGTGTTCTAATTATATTTTGTATATTTGTTTTAATTTCAAATACATACATACAAATGTATATTTCAGCAGTGTTATGAAACTAATTAAAAACGATCACATATTGAAAAATACACACACAAAGAAAAAATAAAGTGCTTGTAAAAATGCTTCTAATGCAGTTTAAAACTCGTAGGGTTAGTGTTAACTAATTAAGAGAATAGTAATTGAAATACAACAAAAAATCCCTAATATAACGTAAAAATGAAAACATTTTAATTATTTTGTGTAAATATCAGTACAGCAAATCAGTAATACAACCAACGTATATGTATGTACATGTAAAACAAATAAAGGCAAGGCTTTATCGATTCTTACCAAACAATTGAATATTTTATAATAAGTATGTATTTACTTTTATGATATCTTGTTCATGGTTATGATTTAAAAAAAAACAGAAATGTATAAAACTACACCGTATGACAACACAGCAACATAGAGCTTTGTGATTATAAGAACTTATAAGAAATTACAAAAATTTTGATAAGTAATCCCCTCCCCTCCCCCCTAACTACGATGCAAGTCATTTTATTCTTTATTCAAATAAACACCGAATTTAATTTTTTTACTAGATTTAAATGTAAAGCCACACTAATTCTTGAATAATACACACAGCCACACCCATACACAAAATAGTACTAACATTTGTAACTAAATTAAGGATATTAGTTTAAGACTGACGTAAAATGTATAGCAAACACACAGAAAAAAGGAAGAATACGAATTAAAGAAATATAGTTTAGTTTACATAGTTCTAATACCACAACAAAAAAGGGGGAAAGTGAAAATGCCATTAAAGAAAAGAAAATATTAAACAATAGAATTGATGTTAATTGTATGTATGCCACAATGATTGATGGATGGACGACAATGAATGCAATGCAACGGTTAGTTGATACGAGTAGGTTAGGAAAATACTTGGCCGACAAAAGCAAGCAGCAAGTCTTACAAGAATAATAGCAGCTGAGCCAACTCGAATACATTGAATATTTTGTACGTAAAACAAAAACCTGCTGAAAATTAAATTTAAATTATACATAAAATAAAAGGAGACCCATAGACACACACATATACATTCTTAAAAGGTTTGTGGAACGATCTAGTATATCCTGGAAATTGTTTCTGTAAATTAAGCTTTATAAAATGTTTATTTTTTATGATATTAGAGACAACCTTGTCATCAATTTGGTTGAAAAATTAACATTTAAAATTGAATGATTATAAATTTCATAATTGCAATATTCTATCACTAATAGGAATGACGTCCTAATTTGCATCAATGAAACAATTGTTTTTGGGCCAATGTAGAGCTTTGTTGAAACAACGTTATATTTTTTAAGTCCGGCCGAAGACAGGCAATGCTGCAATCTTTACTCTGCGTAGCCGCCCTTGGAGATACCTCAGAGAAGAAAAACTTTAAGTCTTATCTAAGGGCGGCAACACTTCAATCTTTTACTCTGGATAGACGGCTGTCTAACTAACACAATTAATCCGAAAACTTTAACTACAAATAATTCGAAAACCGGCATCGTTCTAAACTTATGTACTACATAGTCGTCTTTGTCAATACCTAACATTCGAAAATTAGTAGGGTCAGTTTTGATATAAAAAATTATCCAATTTTGGGGCTATATTTCAAGCAGGCTTGCCAGATGTGGGGATTTGTCCCCAACCATGGGGATTTTCAAAAGGACGAAAATATGAAATGGGGACAGAGAAACTTTGTGGGGATTTCATAAGATATTTAGTATTTAATTTTAACTTGGAATGCAAATTTATTTACAAATGTGTCGGTGAAATGTATTACTTGGCTGCTGACTGCCTTTACACTGAAAGAATAATCGTTCGTTCTATCAACGAAACAGATTCGTTATTGACATTTCGTTGCAGCAACGAAATATTACGTTCCCACAACAATCCGACACGTTGCTGCAACGATGTGAACGTTTATGGTATGAAACCGATTTTTCGTACTTTTCGTAGTTTCGTTCCTGCAACAATTCAATATTCGTTAATGCAACGAAAATACTCTCTTTAATTTTTTACATGGGAAAACATTAATTAATACAAAAATTCTATAAATTTCTGATTATAATCATTGTTTTTAGACAATTCCATATTATTTTGTCAAAATTTATTAAAATTAATGGAGTTTTCTGATTATAATCATTGTTTTTAGACAATTCCATATTATTTTGTCAAAATTTATTAAAATTAATGGAGTTTGGAATGGAACACTTTGCCTCAACACCTCATTTGTTGCAGCAACGAAACTAATATCGTTGCAGCAACAACTTATTCGTTAGTGCAACAATCGGAGACACACATATTATGTGTTTTCTAGTGTAAGAGTTTTTGGGATATATTCGATAGTAATTCTCATTCACGTTGTTGGAGTTCTGCCTTAAGTAGTTGAGCTGCTGTTGCGAATAATCAATTCGAAGTCCACTGCCGGTGGTTATGATGGAACTAAATGATCTATACTGAAAGAAAAACGTTCGAGGCCGGGACGAATTTTGTTTTTGAAAATCAACTAACGTTGTTGCAACTATAAAGTTTCGTTGCTGCAACCAAAAATGTTTAATTTAATGCCACGAATATTTCCGAAACCAAATTGTTTCAGCAAGAAAACCGCGTTGTTGTGGCAACAAATCAGAGTTGTTGAAGCAACGATACGACATTGTTGCAGCAACGATACAACATTGTTGCAGCAACGATACAACATTGTTGCAGCAACGAATCAGCATTGCTGCAGCAACGAAACAGGAACTAATATAATTAAATCAAAATTCGTTGCATCAACAAAACTTTGTTCGTTCCAGCGACGAACGCCGACGTTGGTTGACTTTCAATGACCAAATTCGTTACAGCAACGTACAATTTCGTTCCGGTTACGTACGTTTTTCTTTCAGTGTATAATGATGTTGGTCTATGTCGAAGGTATGATTCTCTGCAAAACGGATCATAAAGAAAAATTCTTGATTTTTTGAATAATTCTTTGCCGATCATAAAGCTTAAACTGTACTGAAGTTTGGTGTGTTTGTTACATCGTTTCGTTTGAAGTAATCAATAGAGGTTACTACATTCCAGAACTTCTGACACAGAAGTAAGAAAGAAACAGTAATAGGCTTGTCACACTGCATGCGAAATCTAGCTGAAATGAGCTATGGGGGCTCCAGAAATTATCAACAACAAGTATGAAAACGTCCAAACATACTTGGGATATTAAGTCAATCCTTCAATGCGTCTGCCCATATGATATATATACCCTCCTAATCTGTAGAGTGAGGGTATAAAAGAATTTTTAAATAGTTTTTTGTCGACATTTTTGTTTTTAATGGCTAGCACGTCTTTTTGAAAAAAATCTATGAATGAATATAGAAGACAGACTTACCTCACTTCTGAATCGATTTGGCTATATTCTATGGCCTATCCATATATTCTTGTAATCAAAGTACAGGTCACAACTCTTGTCCGATTCTTAAAAAATTGGTAGAAGAAATTTTTGCGGAGCATGGAGGACGAAATTGCATTTTAAATAAATCGTTTCCAATTTGTATATAGCCTACATACATATTTCACTCTCGATTAGTCTTTCCACACTAAAATTCACATATTTCAACTGATCTTGTTCAAATGAATATTTCGTCTGGACAGAGTAATGGTGAAATTAGGTCACATCGGTCCAGGTACTGATATATCCCCCTACAAATATCGTTACCGATTTTTCAACAGTGGACTTAACTTCTATATTTTATCATATTTCCCTTTTTAAATATGTATCGCTTTCTTCGATAGGGTACCAGTTATTAAAAATTAAATAAAATATTTTTTTTCGGTTTTTTGTGTCAAGTATTTCACCAAAAATTAAAAAAAGATAATTTTTTGAAGTTTCCTTACTTTTACAATGAAGGTCATAATATATTATCCATATATATTATGTTTTAAAATATTGCCACAGCAAAAAATAACAAAAATATAATATATATTTCTTTAATTTTTTGGAGACTGATCCTAAACCATTATTTATACGTGAAAGTAAATGTTTCAGCATTTAATCTAATACCTGTGCGACATTCTTCATTTACTGTTAATTTAAAGAAGCGGCGTTGTACTTTGTTTTAATGAAACCCTACATTGGTCCAAAAAACAATAATATTTATGCAACATAAGATTTCATTGGCGGACTGAGTCTTATTCCCACAGTGTAAGTTCATATATATTTCACAAAATCTCTGTTTTACTGGGGCTACATTCTTTTCAATTCAATCAATTCAACGACATTTTCTTATAAATATAAGTTTCTTAATTGTTCGCCTTTTTCTGTCAATTCTAATCTACTGAACCACCCACCCTTACCATAAAAGTTGGTCAACACAAACAAATAAGATATAATTGCAAACCATAATGGATGAAATACAGCTAATAATTTGTCATTTCTTAGAATTAGAATTTTGTTTTTTCTTATTATCATCATTATTACTTCATTATTTAGTATAAACATTTGATGTTAATATGTAAGGCGTAGTCAAGTAATTTACATTTAAGATAATAGATAAATAAAAATAAAGTATCTAGGAAATTAAGTAAAAGAAGCCACTTAGTTGTAAGTGAAAGTATTTACTAAACAATTAAATTGCGTAAATAAGAGGCGAGTGAAGAATGGAAAAAACAAGTAAGATTGGTGTAAAGAGAATTAATTAAAATTCAAAAGAAATCACGGTATCCTTACCAGGAAGACCGCAATTATTTAAAACACATTCCTTTTTTCCACAAAACCGAATGCAAAAAAGAAAGGAAATCGTAAAAGCGTACTTTTTATGTTTTCTCAATGTGATTATTTTCTCATCTCCTCATTTGTATCTGTAAGAAACCTTAAATGTCATTTTTATGATAAATGTAAAAATACGTATAATAAATACTAAATGAAATTAATTTCCATTTCGGAGGGCAGAGAGAAAAAAGAATGCCACACAACAACACACAACAAGATATTTTCATTACAAACGTGTCATTATAACGGAGTGTAATCTAATGAAAATCCAGTGAAAAGGCAGTGAAAAGGCAGCACGCACAGTGGTCATAAACTAAGCACTTACAATAAACAAAAAATTCAATTGTAGTTAAGCGATTGGTTTAAAATGTTAGCATTTCTGAAAATCCTGTTTATACTCTCGAAAATTTTGGATTATTATTTTTCGAAAGCTATAGAAAAATTTAAAAATCCAAAAGCCAAATGAAATATATTTTCATTATTTCGATAGAGATAAGCTGTGTACTTTATTCAGAAATTATGGTTCAAGTGGGTGGGTTTTCTGTTTCAAAATACTGAAAACAAAATCAAAAAATAAATTTAATTTAGACACCGAAATCAACAAACAATTTTCGTAGGTCTTGCGATTTTGATCAACATTGGTAAGCAAAGAGGCCAAAAATAGTATTGCAAAATAAGCAAATAAATAATAAAAAAATATTTTTTGATTTTAAAAATAATATTGAAATTTAATTTTTAAAACAATGTCTAAATATTAAGATTATTGATGGCGATATCTCAGAACAAAAACAAAGATATCAGAGTAAACGATTTTCGTACTGAAAATTAAAATATATATCTATTTTTTATTAAATAATTGGAATATATATATTTTTTTAAATCGATCACTTATCAACAACACAAAAACTAATAATCAAAAAAATATTTTTTAAATTAAATAAAAATTTTAGTTTAAATACAAACGAGTTTTTTTGGTCTGTAATCAATATTTGATTTGAACTGGGATATTGTCCTGGCTCAAGATCATTTTGCATCTATATTTAATAGAATGCAAATTTATTTACAAATGGCATGGTGACATTTATTACTTGGCTGCAGACTATCACCATCATGATTTCAACCATGTCAAAAGTCTTTTCAAGTGGCTTCGCAGCGACTTTTCAACATCAAACCCGGACTCTATAAGGAGATGATTCTCACAAACGAACGAGAAGCACAACTCACTTGCCGAATTTGCGTTTAAAAAATCGCACCAAGTAATAAAGTACACATGCCATCTTACAAGCATCTCATTGAGTTGCATATGTAAGTATGTGTATATGTAGGTATAGTTACCCAGCAATACTTTTGCCGTGCCAACGCTCATTTGTTTTAGTTTTTTCGTTTGTACTTTTTTCGGCTGTAATCATGGTCGAAATCATGATCGTGGTAGTCTGCAGCCTGTATTTTTTCAGAAATTAAATTGGAATATTTCTTAAAAAAATATATTTTTAATTATAATTAAATTATTGGTTATTGTGTAAACAAACTTCTTGGTACTAAATCGGAATATTTTTAAAGCAACAAAGGAAATTTTAATGTTTTTTTACGAAAGATTGGTATAGAAAGAGATAAGGTTTTTTGTTTCAACCCGCTTGGTAAAATTTTCCAACTTCATAGCAGTTGAGTTTCAAAGACTTTTTTACAAATTCTGTCTTGGACTTTTCAATCATTCGTCGGAGTTCATCGCTTTAGAAGTGACATACTCATTACCAATTAATATTCGCTTGTGACCACTGTGCGGCGGTGCGTAGAATGAGCAGAAAAAAGGACAGCAGTTTGATATGCCCACAAGTCAAAAGATAAACGCCAACACAAACAACCACAGACAGTTACACTGGAAGAATCAAGATAGAAATAGAAAACTCATAAAATAGCATAGATGAAACATAAACAAATATGAAAAAGCGATACAAATAAATATCTAGCGAATGAGGGAAAATCGACAATTCATAAATTACATACATACATACAAACATGCATACGAGTACACATCCATACACGAGTAATGTAATAATAAAAACAGAAATTATATATCCCGACAAAAGCAAGAAAAAAAACAGAAATATATATAATAAAAACTGAACATTGAATTGTAACGTAATTTATGCAGAAGATGATGGGGATATAACGTATAAAAATAAGAAAATAAATAATAATATTTTTCCTTTTTTCAAATGAACGGAAGAGAAAATGAGAAGACGAAGAAGAAGCCCAAAGAAATATACACTTACAATATATATTTAATGTAAAAAATAAATGTCGTAACGAAGTTTCATTTATGGTTATTTGACATCAAGTAAGTATTGATTACAATGGGAATGAAATCGAATAGAAATTGAATGAAATTATCAGTATTCGCCTTGAGCTCGTCGGGCAGAAGGATGTGGATAATGATAGGCTGACATAGGAGGGCATTGATATGTTTTTGTGGTTTTCGATTTACGACTTTCGAGCCTTTATGAAATTACTTGACACGCACCCACAAGGAGGCAACTAAATAAGTAAGTATTCTGTGTTAATTTGATATTGTGATGTGATATATAAATATATTCTCATAAATTCATGGTCAAGCGAAGTAATGAAGAATTATTTAAGTTGTGTTAAAAGTAGAAGTCCATATGTGACAGTTAGAAAGATAGTGGTCTAAATCACACTTTATCAGTTCTGAGATATGGTTTATGTTTGAGTGAATTGAAAAATATTTTTCCACTGAAGCACAAATTTCAAATAATTTTTGAAAAATTGTATACTTTTGGAACTTTGTAGTGCTGTGAAAGGGCAACAGGATGAGGAAATGAAAAATCAAAATCTCCAAGTAACTCCATTTTTCCTATAGTTTTATACGTATATCATCTGCTTCATGTGTAACGATTTTTTTAATAAATTGTCGTACAATGTTACTTGTGTCGAAACATCATCTATTTTTCCTCACCACATTTTCTTGTTTGGTAGGAGTGTTACATTAAAGACAATAACACTGATTATCTAGTCAGCTGCTCCATCTACAGGCTTCGACACTGATTTCGTACTACAACAAAGAATCGGGCAGCCCATCTGTCTGGAGAACTGTATCTTATACTTTTGATCCTGTTTAATGAGGCTAAGAGATGAGATTGTCAAGAGCAATCTGTTTGTGGCTGTTATTGGCAGGTGTGATTTGAAATGTGATATTTCAAAGGAAAAAATGGAGTCATTTTGTAGTGGCCACCGATTCACTATACATCGCAGCTCTTCGGGAAAAACTTCTCAATGATGTGACGCAACCTGGTATTAGGATGACCGATCAGTGGGTCTATGTAAGGATGTCAGACAGAGTGGATGATATTTGACCGGGGCTGAAGTGGGTTTATTCGCAAGAGATGATATTGTGTATCATTTCTCCCTTGGGTCCCAAATCTCCCAGCTGACTCGATCGACATCTTTGAACTTATTATGTTGTGCAACACAGTGGCTCTTCGTATTGACACAAGTGGGGTTATTATTAGCGGCAAAACTCCCAAATGTCATGTGCCCTCGACTTTATTGATTGAATTTTACAAATAACACTCCTGGTAGGAATATCGTAAAAGATTTTGCCGATATCGCGTTTAAATTTAGATGTTGCAGCATTTTAAGTTCATATAATAAAATATATCAATATATAATAAAATATATAAATAAAATAGTTGTAAATTGCATCATAATAGAGGTTATTTTATTAGGATGTATCTCGGAAACCGTGTATCATATTGGAATTTCGTTTAGTTCGTAGAACGAGGTGTTCTTTAGGTGTTCGTTTGCATTTAATAAAGTGTAATTGCGTTTGCGCTATAGATCTATAATCTCGAAGCCGGCCGATACCTCGGCATTAGCTCATATTGTTACAGTAATGTCTTATTTATTCATTTTAAAACAAGTATGAATTTTGCTACATTAAGAAACTCAAATAATTTTTTTTCAGTGTATGGAATTCATTTTTCTTTTATTCATGTTAAAGCTCATTCAATTTTATTAAATATAGCTTAATTAGTTTTAAAAATAATGGAATTTAAATGCCCCCCCTGCTCGTTGATGCATATGCGGCATCTTACCAAAAAGTTGTTCATTACTGCTTGGAGAGTTGAGACAGGAATAGCCGCAATTGTTTCTCGAATGGATTGCCTTAGTTCATTCAAATTTGTTGGTTTTGCTTTGTAGACTTCCTGTTTGCAATAACCCCACAAGAAAAAGTCAGGTGCAGTAAGGTCAGGCGACCTGGGTGGCCAACGGAATTTGGAGTTTCTGGATATCAGCTTATTGGAAAATTTTCGTCGCAATTCTGTCATAACAGGTTGGGCTATGTGAGGAGCTGCACCATCTTGCTGAAACCACACAGAGTTGAAAGAAATTGTCATTCGGCGTAATTCTGGATAGAAAAACTCTCTCAACATGCTCAAGTAACGGTCTCCAGTAACCGTAACGGTGTGACCGTTTTCTTCGAAGAAGTAGGGCCCGACAATGCAGCGTGATGAAACTGCACACTACACTGTGACACGAAGTGGATGCAATTCCGTCTCTTGGAGTATCTGTGGGTTGGAAGCACTCCATATTCGACAATTTTGTTTGTTTATGTTGCCGTTTAAATCGAAATGGGCCTCGTCAGACATGAAAAGACAGTTCAACATGTTTCCATCCTCTTCCACCATTTGAAGCATCTTCTGGCAAATTCCAAGCGAATCGGCAAGTCTGCAGCGTTCAGTTTGTTGGCCATTTGAATTTTATATGGGAATAACTCCAAATCTTTGTGCATAATTGACTGTAATGACTGTCTGCTTATACCCATTTGAGCAGATAAGCTTCTTGTCGAAACACGTGGATTGTTTTGTATGGCAGCAGCTACAGCAGCGATTGTTTCCTCCGTTCGAACTGAAGGGTTTCGATGATAAGGTTTTCTGTTGACTGTCCCATGCTCGGCAAAATTGTTTACAAGTCTCATTATGGTCCATCTGCTCGGAGGATTGCCGCCAAACGTGCGCCTATACTCTCTTTGAACCGAAACTAAGGACTCCAGTGCGTGATAGCGGCGGACAATCCAAATTCTTGTTTCAGTGTCCCAGTTATCCATTTTTGTTAAATGTAAAAGTCAATCCGCAAAATAAAAAAATTAACCAGATTCATTAAATAGAAAAAAAGTTATTCATTTTTTTTTTTGGTAGCGGCTTTCATCAGCCACCCTGTATATAAAGTTTGGCCAAAATAGGCGCTATATCTACATCTGAACCGATCTTATCCACTTTCACATAGGAGTTTTTAGTTGGATTATAAGATGTTGTGCCAATTTTAAAGAAAATTGAGTACAAAATGTGGTTTCCAGATTTGAAAAATACAAATCGGGAGCAACATTTGTATGGGGGCTATATCTAATTCTGAACCGATATTACCCACTTTCAGCATAGGTGTTACAAGTTGGATTATATGGTGTTAAGCCAAATTTGAAGAAAATCGGGTACTATATGTGGTTTCTATTTTTATTTAATTGCGACCTGTAATTTGATTACACCAATAGATGGACGGGCAAACGGACATTGCTTGATCGACTCAGAAACAAACAAATGCACGAAGACATAATACCCTAGTGGAGGGTATAAAAATCACTGATAAACACATGACACCACCTTACTTGGTAACTAAGAGAGTAGTAAGCTACTTTCTTGTTAAGTGAGTCAATTCAATATAAATATTAAGCTAGTAAGTCCAATCGAACAGCCTGTTAATTAAAGTTATCTCATCCTTTCAGAATCCTATTCTCAGTTTGCAAACATATATTGCAAAATTTGGTCTTCCCCAAAATGGCCAAAGCATTTCCAACATTCAGCGCCATGCCCGGATGATATTACGATTTTTGCACATTCCACATTTTTCAATCCTTCGTCTTAATCCGATAAATCCATGTGTCATATTTAGATTTATTTTATTATTTTTAATGTGACTTTAGCGCGTTTTTAACGGCGGTTTATGTAAACAAGCCGCTTGCAATATTTGGTAGTTATTTCGGATATCTACATGGTTGACTAAAAAAGATCAAAATGTCTCTAATAGCCTTGTTACACTGCATGCGAAATTTAGTTTAAATGACATAAGGTCGATTTTCTAATGTCATATTTGTATGGTATCTAACATTTGTAAATCAACCTTCTGTCGCAGGCAGTGTGAAGAGGCTGTAACCTATAATTTTAGTTTTTGTTGCGCCGTTTCATCGGCGGCTTGCGACTTGCGCCACCTCGGCTTCTTTCTCTGGTAGCGTATACATGCTGTTGATTAAGGATAATAGCACTAAAAGAAACAGTCCTGCAAGATATATTTTCCTACCTAAACGGTGTTAAGAAGTTCATATGTTCTAGAAAGTTGTTTATTGAGGCATAACTTTGGGCAAGTCTTTTTGTCTTTTATCACGTAGTGGTGACCGTATATGGTTATATTTTTTCGTGTTGCACGGTAAAATGGTAAAACCTTCTAAGCCAAAAATGAAGCAATACTTTCTTCGTTGTTCTCTGTTAATGTGTTATAGAAAATTTGATTAAAGCATACTTTAGGGATGTACGATTTTATGGCACGCGAGAACATGTAAATATTGAGCTGATATATTTATCTTAAGTTATTAATTAAATTCTAATGGCCGTTTGCCATCGATTAAAAAATAATTTTTATGAAAAATGTTGACAATCGTAAAAAACTAAAATTTGTGTGTGGGCGTGGCACGGACAATTTTCATTTAATTGCGGACTCAAATGAAATCACTTGTCATGATTTTAATTAACATATAAATATATTAAAATAAGAAATTTATGAGGTTTATTCATTTTATGTTACATGGGAGGTAGGCGTGTTTGTGGGCGGATTAAAAAAAACTTGTTTTTGATCTAATTTGACAATACAAAAAATGTACGCGAAATTTCAAGGTCCTAGCTCTATTCCTTCTAATTTTTGCCGCAGCATGTATGAAAATATTTCACTGTGCACAGTCATTTCTAAAATATGAGGAATACAAACTTGTTGTAAATGTACTACTTCACTCAATGACGGTGCAACCAATGGACACAAGACACCTGGCCTCAAGGAGCATCTCGGGCACTACAAAAAGGAGCTCCGGAAGGCTTCACAGCTCATGGCCATCCTTGTTAAGATGCTGAAATTTGTTAACTGTAATTAAATCAATACATTATAATTTAAAAAAAATATATTATGTATTGTTCCATATAACATAAATGATTTCAAAAAAGCCTCAATAAATTTAAATTAAAATTAATTAAATTGTTACGATGTTTCCAAGGCCAACTGTAGAATACAGAAGTTTGATGAACTTAGATCAAATTTCTCGATTCACTGGATATCAAAAGCGGTTCCCAGAATCGGGTACCTCGCTGAAAATGATACAGAGAATTAACTGCAATAAGAACAACATCTACGGAAGTAATACAAGTTCTGCTTCATGTTATGCTGATCGATATTGAAGACAAGCATACGACTGAAGGTGGACAGGCATAGATACGCGCAGAAGTGCGAATATTGCCAATGTTTGTTTTGAACAAGTCGAGCTAAACTCATTGGCGTAGGAGGGATATTCTTCTGGGGGTGGCTGTAGCCCCCCCACAATTTTTTGTTAAAAAGTAAAAAAAAAAATTATAGCCACCTGTGTGGCTGTGATTACAAAAAAAAAAAATTGAAAAAATAATTGTATGTTAAAAATTTCGACAAATTTATATTTATCGAGTCCAAAAAAGTTAACACAAAATAATATTTTTGAAAATTTGTTTGGATACAAATATTTATATTGTGGTTGGCGACAATGTGAAAAAAAATGTTTTACTTTGAGCAAAAAATTAAATTTGTATTAACGTCTTTGTCATCACAGCTTATTATTCCGCGTAAAGAAAAACAGCCCTAATATAACACTGTACCCCTGTTCCGTTCAGAACATTTAGTGTGTTTGTGTAAATACTACTGTTAAAGAAATCACTAACGAATGTTCCTACATCGATTTGAAACATTAGGGGCGTTTACACATGAATATGTTTTGCACACACAGCTAGATGTTTGACAATTTAATTTTTAACAAAATTATGGTAAATAAACAACAATGGAAAAAAACTTGTCAGCGGCTGTAGCCCTTATTTGAGAAATTATAAAAACTGATGAACAACTTTTTTACGTTTAATTTGAAACTAAATTTTTTTCGTTTTTTGTTGACAATGATTTTTACTTTTTCCAACACTGAAAAAATTAAGTACGTAAAAATAAGATTTTGTGTGACGCAGAGAAATAGTACAAATGGCTAAACTACATTATTTCACTTGAACGACTTCAAGTAAAGGGTTAAATTGTACCGGCCGATGTTGAATTTATTATTTATTTCACTTGAACGACTTCAAGTAAAGTGTTAAATTGTAACGGCCGATGTTGAATGTGAACCACACCTAAACGTCAAGTTTTTTCTGCATTTCATTTGACATTTCTCAATTTCAGACTAACTCAATTTGAACCATGGAAAAATACACAATCGAGCAACACTTTAAAGTTATTCAGGCTTATTATGAAAATGGACGTTCAAATCAAAATGCATATCGGGCACTTCGAAGAAAATCATCTTCAGTGATGAGGCACTTTTTCACCTCAGTGGATTCGTCAGTAAGCAAAATTTCCGCATTTGGGCGAATGATAATCCAAGAGTGATTGCCGAAAAACCAATGCACCCACAAAGAATGACTGTTTGGTGCGGTTTATGGGCTGGCGGCATCATCGGGCCGTATTTTTTCCAAAATGAGGCCGGTCAGGCATCTACTGTGAATGATCTTCGCTATCGTAAGATTATAACGAACTTTTTATGGCCCGAATTGGAAGATATGGATGTGGACGATATGTGGTTTAAACAGGACGGTGCCACTTGCCACTCAGCTCTTTGCGCGACAAATTCAATGGCCGTGATATCTCACGTGCTGGCGATGTCAATTGGCCGCCAAGATCATGTGATTTGACACCGTTGGACTCATTTCTTTGGGGTTATTTGAAAGAAAACGTGTACGTCGATAAGCCAGCAACAATTCAAGAGGTAAAGGATGAGATAATTCGGTGCATTGACGGCATAGAACCTCAATTATGCCTCAGCGTCATCGCAAATTTGGGCCATCGGATGGAGGTGCGCTGCCGAGGTGGCGGCGGCCATTTGACCGATATTTTGTACCATACATAATCGAACCATACCAATATTATCGTAATAAAAAGAAATGACAACTATTTCTTATAATTTCTGTTTTATTCAATATCAACATCGGCCCTTAAAATTTGACCACCCTTTACCTTCGTTTATTTCACTATTACTGGGACACTGTATAAGAGGTGCATATGTCCAAAGGCTGGGCATCGAGTCATACGACTTTTGCAAAAGCTGCACGCAGAGAAAAAATCCATTACGCACAAAAGAACTGGATAAAGTTATTTTGTATGGAGTAAACATGTCATCACTTATTGTTACACATGATTTTACTTTTTCCGCCCTAGAAACCACAATTCCGTTCAAATTTCCTATATCCTGTCATATTTACATTTGAACATCGGTCTATTATTTTATAATGCCCTTCCCTATTCGACTTTAACATCTCCATAAGTCAAAATTGGATGTAGCACAATCCATTTTGGCCAGATTTGTTATATAACTTACACATATTTCGTTTGTATCAAAATTGGAAATAAATTATGGATTACTGTTTAGTATTGTTTGAAAAATAATTCTTAAAAGTTTTCTACTTTTAGCTTAAAATATTTGCTACTATAATTGCATTTGGGGGAATAGTTGCAACATTCCAGTAAATGTTGAGGATATGCACCAAACAAAGTTAATTTGGCCCAAACGGCCAACTGTGTGTGGGGATGAGAAGGAGATGAGAGCTTGTTGGGCTAATTGACCCAAACGGCCTCCAAAAGTTTTTTCTCTGCGTGTGTGGGAGCGAGAAGGAGATTGAGAGCATCGAAAACCTTTTCTGTCTCTGTTCGGCTATGCTCGGAAGACGTTAGTGACTCTGGGTGCAGCTTTCATTGAAAGTTTGGACGAGTTGGTCAGAATAGACATCGGCAAGTTAAAGTGTCATAAGTCCAACAGATTGGTTTCGATTACAGGCATTTGGTCTAAGTGAATCAGATAAACTCGCCACATTGCATTATTACTGATCGTACAATATTAAGAATGTTGAAAAGTAATAGTATCGACAAATCTTATTGACAAACTTAGTACTGACACCATCCTATGGCGGAGAAAGTAATATAATTTTGTATTAACAAAAATTTCCAAAGAACAAATAATACCCCTGGATTTTGCAGATATTTAATTAATGCAGTCAGAATGATATTCGTTTTTCAGCAAATGTCTGCGAATTTGTCTGCAGTCAATATGTGTGTGTATGTGTGTGTCGGAGTATGAGCCTGAAGAATATCACTGACTGTGTGAGTGAGTTTAAATACCCATAAAACAAAACCCGCCCACAATGTTTTGGTCTTTGTTTATGGTTAAGCGATTCTACTTCCCATCAACGCAAACACTGTGCTTGTGTGGGTTTGTGCAAATGATTAAGAGTCAACGTGTGTGTGTGTGTGTTTGATTGTATGGGAGAAAAGGGGCTTTTTTATTAACAACAGATTTTCATGTTTTCATAGCAACGCCTCCAGCGTTCGGGAGTTATGGTTGAATGAAATGTTAAAAATTGAATGTAACCATATTGGCTAAAACATAACATAACAACAACCGTCAACAGAAGCTCATACAGATGAACTTACGTTTGATACACATGCATATTTATGTCTGTATCGAGTTATATATACAATATGCATGTGTACATAAAACATCAGACATTCATTCATTTAAGGAAGTTTAAATTGGCGGTTGTGGGAGCAATTGAACAAAAAATTTAAACGAACTGGGGATGTTGCGACCGATAATGGTTCTGCACTTATGTGTTTGAATGCTTGTACCTGGCGTTATCAAAAGTGGTGTAGTACCTAACAAGTTCCAATATAACAATCTGTCGTAAAGTCAGGAGGGATATTTGTGATTTGACATTCTAGAAGAGAAAAAACAGAAATTGAATGCAAATAGTCTGGCAAATTCAGTCCAGCATCTTGACAGCTGCTGCGTTCTTCAGGCGGAAGTCTTCATAATTAAGTTAGGGTCGGTTAGGAATCTTTGTAGAACGCCAACCTGCAACATTGTCTCAATGATCTAACCGCATACACGTAAAGAAAAAATATGGTTGAACATGATCATGGCGACCATTATATGTGCCAGTTAGAATGATAGTGGTCTAAATTACACTTTATCCGTTTTGAGACATGCAATGTCTCAAAATTGAAAAATATTTTTCCACCGAAGCACAAATTTTTGTTCTTAGAATATCATATTACTATATCAAACTTTAATAAAAAAATCGACAACGGAATGGAACCACTACTTTCAGAGGGTGTACTGACGCAGACCAATTTCATTAAAAAAATTTAACACACAAACATTTTAATTTCTTTCTCAAAAGTAATATTTACTTACAATAATGAAAAAAAAAAAAACAAAATATTTTTTTTTTCAAAAATAAAAAAATATTTATAAATATTTAACTTTATATTAAAATAATTCTTTACTTTTCAAATAATTTCATGTTATTTTTTATTATCTGAATCACCTAAAATGGAGATTATAAATCAAAAATGTTTATTTGTCTTTTTTATTTTCAATATTAGTGGATATAGTGTGACTTATACCACTTTCAAACTAACAAACTAACACTAAAAACAATTTTGATGTGCATAAAATGAGAAATGTCATTGTAAGGGTACATTTTTTACAAAAGTCAAAAATAAAAGTTCTTAAATTAGAGATCTGATCAAACTAAAGAAAAAATTGGGATATCTCAATTTTTTGGATTTTTAATATTCTAACTTTATTTTTTATTATTCTAACTGGCACAATCACATTTTTTTGTCGCAATCGTATTATTTTATTTTTGATTAAATTTTAACAATAATATGGTTAGGACAAGCATACCATATATATATACATTTTCCCGTGGTTCCTAGATGGAACATAGGAGCATACCATAGTTGATTTTTTATCATGATATTATTGTGATCCTTAAAAAAATACGATTGTTACAACAATTGTATAGTTGCGAATACAATTGTTATGAGTAAAATATGATAATTGCCCAACAATTCTATAGTCACAGATCAATCATACTATTATCAAGTTATCTACAATCATACAATTATCATTTTTACGTGGAAATTTATATTGTTGTCAGTTCAGTTCTAAGTGTGGAAAAATTAAATTCGTTTGTCGGCGAAAGAAATTAAATGAATGTATAAATTGGATCAGATGCGTAAGTAATATTAGAAAACCTCTAATGTGTTTTTAAAATCGAAAGCAATTTTGTATGTATGTAGAAAAGACAATTACGTCTAACGTACAAATTTCCAAGAAAGTTAGCAAAGCTAATAATGGTTATTGTTGCTCTCCTCAATTGTGTTGTAGTTGAAAGAGAACACAATTTGTTTGTTAATATTCCAGCAAATTTTTTCCAAAATCCCGTTAGACTTATTGATCATACTATGTTTATTAAATAAAAATATTATAGTCAAATTTACATGTGCTTGCAATATCCCGTTAGATTTAGTTTCATTACTGCTGCTGATCATACTATGTTTGTTTTATAATCATATTATGGTCAAAATTACATTTGCCTGCAAAAACCCGTTTATATTTTAGTACTGCACGGTTGATACACTATGCCAACAGAATAAGTTCACAGTGGAGGGCTTCAAAATAATACGAAAAACATTTAAAACTAAGAAATACATTGTTGGAGTTTGATTCAATTCAATATATAAAAGACGATTTGGAATAAATAAAGTACACGGAAAGGGTGCGTGATTTGTAAAAAAGCTATTCACTGCGCTTCAGTGTTTATTAGTTTATTTTTCTAAATCTTTCAGAAGCCATACTTGTCCTATCAGTTGCAGTTCTTATGCAGAATATTCAACGGTGGAACGGTTCATTTCCATAAGCTGATCTCTGAAAAAACTGTGTTATTACAGTAAATTCGCTGAACAAATACAAGTATATACGAATAAGAACTCATTTCTTAAATTAAGTAATTAATATTGAATTAAATTATATTTTTTACATTTTTTAAAATAATCATTTCAATGCAGCATAATAATTTTATATTATATGTATTCATTGCAAAAATATAGCAACATAGCATTTTATTGATCATAACATGATTACGTTAAGATCGTATTATGATTCACTTGGGATCATAATATGATTGATGGTGGATCATACTATAACCATATTTTGTTTACAGGTTGATCATGTTATGCTAATTTAAGGACAATATTATGATTGACTGGGGATCATATAATGATTATTGGGGTCATAAGATATAGTTATCATCATCATAATATGATTGGCTACAATCATAAATCCAATCAAGCATGATACCCTTCCATTAAGATAACCCAACCATATTTATACACTCCACGAGAGTATTATGTATTTGTGCATTTGTTTGTAACACCCAAAAGGAAGCGGGATAGACCCATTGTTAAGTATACCGATCGACTTAGAATCACTTTCTGAGTCGATTTAGTCGATCTGTTAACAGATCTTCTTCAAATCTTGCGAAATATCTTATATTTCAACTAGAAATACCCATGGTGAAAATGGGTCAGATCGGTTCAGATTTATATATAGCTCCCATACAATTTGACTTTTTCCGCCCCAGAAACCACGTATTTTCACCGAATTTCTTCAAATTGAGCATAACATATACTTGAACTTGAACTGGAAGAACTTATAGTGAAAGTGGGTCTCTTCATTCCATGTTTAGATATAGCTCCAATACAAATATTCTTCTCGATTTGATAAATTGGGTCAGATCATATTAGCCTATGATTAAGAAACATACGTTTTCACTTTTTTACCGAATTGAATTGTATTCGGAAAGAAAGTGGAGTGTATCATATAGTCGGCCCCGCCCGACTTTAGACTTTCCTTACTTGTTTTTCTTTGCGTGCAGCATTTACTGTATTTAAACATCTCCTCAATGTTGTCCAGACGGAGTTTTCTGTCCGAAGTTACTCTTATATGTTATCCCTGTACGTACAGATGTTTACGGGAACGAATGAGCAGATGAGTTGGCGAAGATAGGATCTACTTCTGTAAAAAGTGATATCTTCATACACTACCCAGACCGAGCATTTCAATTGGAAAGAATTATACATTTGCGAAATATCTAGACAAAGTGATTGTAACAAATAAAGTATCAAAACCTTTCTCAATCAAAATATAAGGAATGCATCAAGGTTGCTGGCGAGTAATTGACAAATCGGAAAATATACGCGATGAATGAAGTTACAATTCAACGATCACTGCCGAAGCTGTGACAACGAAGAGGAAACAGATACAGTCGAGCATATCTTTTCTGAATGCCCAGCTCATAATGCTGACACAATATCGATTATAACATATATATAACGTGGAATAAATTGGATATATATATATCTATTTGGAACTACAAAAAATCGTGTTTTGCTATAACATGAATGTACTTTTATACACATCCCTTTGCAATAAAAATTCTGGTCAGGAATTTTCCTACAACTTTCAACACACAAGACCTGTTAAGTCCAGTGGATACAACATATGAGACAGAATTTCTCAAATCATCAAAAGAAATTATTTTCTCTGGTATTCGTTAAAAAAATTAACAACAAAGTGTGTGCGAAAAGTTTCCTAAAAAAACTAGTTTTGTTCCATAAACTTAAATTTTCTACTACTTTTAGCGGTAACTTCGTGTTCGTGTAGATTTGAGAAATGCTTACCCTTCTACGAATAGCAGTGGCATAGAACGTAAAACATTACATTAAATTAAAACTTTTGGTTATTTCGTTTCTGCAAGTATCTCCCCGAAGTCTGATCTCCATAGGAACCAACAAACAATGTACTGGCACAGAACTAATCAAGAGTTGTGGCTAACCACAGACGTTTACTTCACTTGCAGAGATAAACCGACGTCCAGACCGACAGACTAACGAGAACACCGACGGACTTAGTGGTGGTCATTACACAAGTGGAGTCGTCGTGTCAATTAGCCCAGACGGTAAAAGGACGAGCTACAATTCCTCATATGGCTGCGTGTGTGTGTTTAAAATATTTATCCAGTTATTCTATCCCTTTTTCCTTTTCCATTCCATTTTCACTGCATATCCGTTGGAAAGTTACATCTACGGTGAGGAATATTTTCCGGGAACTTTGTGCTTTAATAACTCACCGTAGATTTCTACGGTTGGAGCAAATCATACAGTTTTATACGCAAACAAACATATTTGCAAAGTACTCGGGGAAACAAGTATTTATGTAGATTCTTTGGTTTAACTGGTTGCGTTATATTTCATAACTAATTTATGTAATTAAAGTTAAAGGGCAAGGGTTGGATGGTTACACTGTTATCTAACCTATGTGTGTAATCATGAAGTGCGTTCAACAGCATCATCAGCTACTGAAAGTTTTCACCAGAGAATAAATGTTAGGGTAAGAACACATTTGTATATCCCGCCTCCGGCCAAAATCTAGTTATCGTTATTGAAGTTAATTTAATGGACGTACTGTCAGATGTACTACAACAAAGAGTTCATCACTTTCAGTACTAGTGTCTAAAGTTTTGTATGTCTATATTCGCCTGTTGTTTGAATTGCAATTCTGAAAAAGGATTCAAAAACATATTTTATATGAAAAATAACAGGTCTTAACTCAATTATTCGCTTAAAATGGCTATTTTTCACAAATCCTATTGTGGAGAAATACAATTCAGGAAACCTTTATTCTGCAGGATTGAAAATTCATCCATTCAGAGGGACAGAAGTTTTTTGTGTAGCTTTTTAAAATAAATGTATTTTTAGAAAATCGTGCATTCAAGAGATAAAATGGTAAAAGGGGGATAAAAATGGCTGAAGCTGAAGTCATGAAAATTGGTGCGTAAATTGTACAAATAAAATAAAGAAAGTTTTCAAAATTTTTACTTTAGGAGGATACTGGAGAGAAATGGCTGCAGATAGAATAAAGAAATTTTGATAGTATTTGTAAATTGGCGGCATATGCAAGTAGACGAAATTGTTAGAGAGGGAAAAATGTTTCCCTAAATGACTACAAATATCACCATCAACTCCAGATATTTAGGGTATTTAAGCACATTTTTAAGAAAATATGTAAGGCAGAGGACATAAGCCAGTAAACATAAACTACATTGGCGTAGCTTTTTGTGACGTATAAGACTGCTATAAAAATGCACTCAGTGGTGGAGGGTATATAAGATTCAACCCGGTCGCCGGCCCTAACGCTGTTTTACTTGCTTTGAGTCCAGGTGTTGCGAATTTATTTATTTATTTATACATTTACTTTTTGGATATCATTTTCCATATTGAATAATTTTTATTTTTTTTTGTCCACTTTTTGTCGATTTTTCTTTGGACAATTTTAGGGATCCCACTTAATTTTGTTATCCTCTTTATCTTTGGACATTTTTATACCCTCCACCTCCAGGATGGGGGTATACTAACTTTGTCATTCCGTTTGTAACACCTTGAAATATCGACCTGAGACCCTACAAAGTATATATATTCTTGATCGTCATAAAATTCTAAGACGATCTAGCCATGTCCGTCCGTCCGTTCGTCCGTCCGTCTGTCCGTCTGTTGAAAGCACGCTAGCATCTAAACGAAAGGAGTTAGAACGTTCAAATTTTTCATAAATGCGTCTTATAGTCGTAGATCGGTTGGGATTGAAATGGGGCGAAATCGGCCCAAAGGGAAAAACTTTTCCCTCACAAGGACTAAAAATACCCATAATAATCCCTAACATTTTAGCGTATTTAAGTATGTTTTTTGAATATGTCTATCTGTATTTGCTTGATATTTGGTATGCGCATTCCCCTTATAGCAAAAACGTGCACTATAAAGTGCTTCTTATTTGTAGGGGGTGAAATGGGGCAAAAAAAGGGATAAAATTGGTACATATTAAACGGCAACAGCTAGAAACACGAAATTCGGTGTGTACATTCCTCTAATTGAGTAGATACATAATATAAAAGTATTTTTTCCAAAATCGTACTTTTAAGGGGTAAAATGGGAATAGAGGGATAAAAATGGTACCAACCAAACGGCTGTACCTAGAATAATGAAATTCGGTGTATACATTCCTCTGATTACACAGACAAGTAATATACACGGATTTTTTAAAATTCGTACTTTTTGGGGTTAAAATGAAAAAAGGGGATAAAAATAGTACCAATCAAATGCCCGCTGCTAGAGACATGAAATTTGGAGTATACATTCCTCTGACTGTGTAGACACGGAAAATAAACTGATTTTTCGAAATTCGTACTATTTGGGGTCAAAATAGAAAAAGGGGATAAAAATAGTACCAACCAAATGACCGCAGATAGAGTCGTGACATTCGGAGTATACATTCCTTTGACTACGTAGACATGAAAACTAAAAGGTTTTTTTCAAATTCGTACTTTCAAGGGATACAATGGTTACGGAGGGATAAAAATGGGGTTAAAATGAAAAAAGGGGATAAAAATAGTACCAATTAAATGACCGCTGCTAGAGTCATGAAATTCGGAGTATACATTCCTCTGACTGTGTAGACACGGAAAATAAACAGATTTTTCGAAATTCGTACTGTTTGGGGTTATAAAGAAAAAAGGGGATAAAAATAGTACCAACCAAATGACCGCATCTAGAGTCATGAAATTCGGAGTATACATTCCTCTGACTGCACAGATACGGAAAATAGACGAATTTTTCGAAATTCGTACTTTTTGGGTTTAAAATGGAAAAAGGGGATAAAAATAGTACCAACCAAATGACCGCAGATAGAGTCATGCAATTCGGAGCTTACATTCCTCTGACTGCGCAGACACAGAAAAATAATCGGATTTGTCGAAATTCGTACCTTCAAGGGATACAGTGGTACAGAGGGATAAAAATAGTACCAACTAAACGACTACAGCTAGAATGATGAAATTCTAATTGCGTAGAAATGTCAAGGGGGTCAAAATGGTACCTACCAAATGGGCGCAGCTGGAATCATGGAATTCGGTGTATAAATTCCTCTGACTGCATAGACATGCAAAATAAAAAGTTTTTTTAAATACTTTTCCTTTTATGGCAAAAATTGGTTGAATCATGAAGTTAGGTTATTTTGCACATGTACGTCTGATAATGGATTTTCAAAATTTGTACTTTTGGAATTCAAATAGAATGGAAATACAACCAACTGTAGCACCAACTATCTTCCAATATTTATTGTATTTAAGCTTTTTGAAAATATAAATATAAGAATATTTACTTTTTGATTTGAAATAAATAATGGTTTGAAATAATTAAAATATCATATTTATTTATAAAATTATTTTTTCAATATTTGTATTTGTTTTGGTTTGGTTATATTACAAAATTTATTTTTTTTTCTGTAATATTACTGCACTTCTACGAAAACCGTCAACCTCTGTGGAATGCAATCCATGGTGGAGGGTATATAAAGTTCGGCCCGGCCGAACTTAACGCCGTTTTTACTTGTTTTAAATCTTTTTCCCAAAAGATCCTAAATCGCTCTTTAGGTTTAAGAAAATGAAGTCAATCTTTCAATTTTTTTATAACACGTCAAAAAATTCCACTTTGCATTATCACCTTTTTTACAATTAGCTTTTCTACAAATAAATGATAAATAAAAGCAGCTGAGGTGGAGCATATCGGTGGCATGCAACCGCTGACTTTTTCCCACCCAGCTGTGACGATGACAACAGATGAAATCAGCTATATCTTAGCCGATTATTAGATAAAAGAGGTACCAAGATTATAAGAAGACTTATTTTAGTTCATTTTAGAAACATGAAAGTACCCGAAATCAATAATTTATAATAAAATACATCAGTGTAAAAAATTACGTTTCATAAAAAAATGTATAAATTTGAAGATTCGTTTGAATTTTGAGTTATATTTTAAGTTATATTTATTAGGCTGGGTCGCGAACCATACAAATGGAAAATCCATTTCCGGTCACCGCACGAAAATAAAGTTTAGATTGTTTAATGATGATTTGCAAAATATTTCGTTCCTAGATCAAGCCATCTGTGAGCTAAACGCTTCTGAAAATAACACTAAAAATCATGTTTTTTCCGTGTAATTGTTTTGTGTTGCATTTTTGTTCAAATCTTTTTTCTGAAATAATAGACCATTGGAATATAAATTTTGATTCTTATCTTAGAGTATCATATATAATTTATATTTTATAAAAAATAAATAGATGCAGTCAATACATTTCGAATGATGCCCAAATTATGAACATCGGAATGAAATTGACACCGCAGCGGTCATTTTTGTAAAAAGAGTTTGAATATTTTCGCTCTGAAAAAATACCCCTGCATCCACAAAAAGGAGTCAGTGACGTCATTTTGCGACCGATACTAATCATTTAGCAATCATTGATTCCTTATATTTATTTTATATACCTTTTATAACACCTTCATCTTCATCTATTACCACAGAAAAAATAGGACAAAAATGCAGCATAAAAGAATTACACGGGAAAAACATGATTTTTAGACTTGCTTTCAGGAGCGATTATCTCATAGATGACTTGACCCAGTGACGAAATATTTTGCAGGGCAACATTAAACAATCGAATCTTTTTTTTTGGGTGGGTGACCCATCCTAATATATGTATATGGATCCATGTAAATTACTTTCATTGCATATTGGTTTTGTTGAAAAAGAAAATGTACTAATGTTGTATCGATCTAGTCGTCTCCACCGAAGATGATATCGACTCGTCTTTTTATACCCTCCACCTCCAGGATGGGGGTATACTAACTTTGTCATTCCGTTTGTAACACCTTGAAGTATCTACCTGAGACCCTATAAAGTATACATATTCTTGATCGTCATAAAATTTTAAGACGATCTGGCCATGTCCGTCCGTCTGTTGAAAGCACGCTAGCATCTAAACGAAAGGAGCTAGAACGTTCAAATTTTCCATAAAAGCGTCTTATAGTCGTAGATCGGTTGGGATTGAAACGGGGCGAAATCGACACAAAGGGAAAATTTTTTCCCTCACAAGGACTAAAAATACCCATAATAATCCCTAATATTTTAAAGTATTCAAGCATGTTTTTTGAATATGTCTGTTTATATTTGCTTGATATTTCGTACTTTTTGGGGTTAAAATGAAAAAGGGGGTACAAATAGTACCAACCAAATGACCGCAGCTAGAGTCATGCAATTCGGAGTATACATTCATCTGACTGCGTAGACACGGAAAATAAACGGATTTTTCGCAATTCGTACTTTCAAGGGATACAATGGTACAGACGGATAAAAATAGTACCAACTAAACGACTACAACTAGAATGATGAAATTCTAATTGCGTAGAAACGTCAAATAAAGAGATTTTAGATAGTCTTACTCTTAAGGGGGTAAAAATGGTACCAACAAAATGGACGCAGCTGGAATCATGGAATTCGGCGTATACATTCCTCTGAAAATAAAAGGTTTTTTCCAAATTCGTACTTTTTCTTTTACGCCAAAAATTGGTTGAATCGTGAAGTTAGGTTATTTTGTAAGTACGTACTAAGTACGTCTGATAATGGATTTAAAACCAACTGTAGCACCCATTATCAATTGACAATTGACGTATTGGTAGTCTTGCCTTATAAGCGTGGTTTGAAATAATTAAAATATTATATTTTTTTATAAAATTATTTTTTCAATATTTGTATTGGTTTTGGTTTGGCTATATTAAAAAATTTATATTTTCCTGTAATATTACTGCACTTTTTCTCTCGTGACGTTAATTAATTTCACGAAAAATGAAGAGATCATCGAAACATTCTCCCATAATACACTCATATGCTCACTTCCATCTCTCTTTTCTACATTAACCTTGCAAAAATTGAAGACAAGTGTAAGAATGTGTGTAAATGTTCACACATGGCACATGGCATTTGTGTTGTGCTTTCTAGTATAGAGGTTAATGTCGTGCTTCTTGTTACAGCAACCAACTCGAGGAATGTTCGAAAAACTACACGAGTGTTGAAAGCAAAAGAAAAAAGTTTTCGTTTTGTAAAATTAACATGATGTTTAGTTCTTACTATATTTCATATATGCAATTAACTGCTTAACAAAAAATATTTATTATAATAATACATTTGTAAACAATTAGTTTTACTTGTAAGTTCTCTACGATTGCGACTGCAAAACTAAGTGATGTTTTTGAATGTGGCTGGGAGTAAGAAATGGTGATATTGACATATCACCTCCCAATGGTTTATTGCTTTTGCATACTATTTTGATAAACCCTCTCTACTATAACGCATATTTATGCGGGGTTTCTGGCGCAAAAAGATGTACAACAAAATGAAATATGACAAGAAATTATTTCTGAATATTTGTTCTCAAATGATGACATTATTCTCCAAATGAATGTTTAAGAATTATATTTCATTTACATTCTTATTATATTGACAAACTCCTACTGCGCATTTTATAGAATTTTCATTAAATTTCCGTTATTAACCCTTCGGTTTGAAGTTACGAAAAATCGTTTACAATGACACCCTAATGTCTGTTCATACATTAGGATTGGTCACGCAAATAAATTGTTCCGGTCACCTCCCAGAAATGAAGATTGGATTGTTTAGTGATGCTCTGTAAAATATTTCGCATCTGTGAGTTAAACACTCAAACACATCTAAAATAATGGTTTTCCCGTAAAAAGAGTTTGTCAAATGTTGGCTCTGAAAAATTATATCCTATATAAAAGTATTTTACAAAAATGAATTCAGTGACGTCATTTTGAGTCCGATATTCATCATTTAGGCATAATTCTTTCTATTCTTCTATTTATTTTTCATAACACCTTTTCCAAGAAATATGAGTTTTTAGCTGTCACCTTGAAAAACCACAAAAAATCAATATAAGCGTTCAATAATACGACCAATTCTAAGACAAGAGTAATTTTTTTATTTAAAGTGCTTCCAAGGGTCTATTAATTACACTCTGCGACAAATGGTAAGGGTCAGTGATCGGTTTGGAATGAAACCACCGGGGAAAGTTATATTGGTAAAAAAAAAGTCATACGTGTTCCAGCGTTTCGCTGGGTCTCATCTAGGAATCGAGATATATCGATTTGAAGTTAGTAAGTATCGTATAGGGGAATTTGTCACGTTTTAGGCTGTTTTGTTTGACATAACTCGAGAACCACTCGTCCGATTTAGCTGAAACAAATTTAGAAAAATTAAGAATTACAATTCCTCTAATCTGTTCTTAAACCGTTTTCCTACTTAAGCAACAGTTTCGCAATTATAAATAAATGTATGAAAAAAAAAATTATTTTTGCCTAAAAATTAAATTTTTTTTTTTTTAATTCATAAAAAATCCAAAACGGTAAAAAGTGTCAAGTCCTATTACTTTCACGTAAAGTCACATAACCTATGACCAAAATGAGTGTGTGTCAGTACCTGACTTTACTTTTACATGTACTTCAGTTGACAAATAAATAGTATTTATAGCTGTACATTGATAGATTTATGTCATTTAACAAGTGTCGGCGAACGCGAAGAGTACAATTGAATTTTTCAAAACATAGTGACGCAATAACGAAAGTATAAAATCGAAATGAGTGCAAATTGTCCAGAAAATCTAAATTTATTTTGTTACGTTTGTGGCAAGCGAGCTCTTTCTACAAATACTGGATCATTGAGTGAGCTAATGGAGCGTGTTTATAAACTTTATTTTGATTCCGAAATAATTCGCGGCGTTTCGTGGGCCCCAGACAAAATTTGTCGAACGTGTTACAATGGTCTTAATATGTGGATCCAAGGGAAACGCAGTTCACTTTCGTTTGGTGTACCAATGATTTGGACTGATCCAGGAGAGCATAATTCGGACAACTGTTATGCTTGTGTAAACAAAATAAGTAAAGTAAATCGTAAAGGTCTTAAACAAAGGAAATACATCTCTGTTAAAAGTGCACAAACACCTCTTCGGCATTCGGATCAAATACCAATTCCACCGCTTCCAAGTCCTGACAGAGAAACTTATTTTTCTATTGAAACAATGGATCAATCGGATGTAACGTATGAACCATTACCAGAAGCCGGCCCATCGAAAAAAATAATTCCAATATCACAAGAAAGAATGGACAAGATTGTTGCAGAATTAAACTTGTCTCAACGTGAAGCAGAAAAACTTGCCCAGCTTTTGAACGAAGGCAACAATTTGGAGCCTAATGTCAAAGTCACCGGATATCGAAGACGACAATTGCCATTCCAACGGTACTTCACACTCAACGAAGGGAACACATTTGTTTACTGCCACGATATAAAGGGACTGATGGAGGCGATGGCCATTAATTACGTCGCAGATGATTGGCGATTGTTCATCGATTCTGAAAGTAGTTTTACTACATAAATATAATAAAAAACCAAGCATTCCCATTGGCTACAGCACAGACATGAGCGAAACATACGATTCCATGAAAATAATTTTGGATAAAGTTTGCTACACTGATCACATGTGGCGAATCAGTTGTGATCTGAAAGTCGTGGCTATGCTAAGAGGTCTCCAAGGAGGCTATACGAAAAACATGTGTTTCTTGTGTCTGTGGGATACCCGATCTAAAGAAAACCAATACGAAAAGCACGACTGGCCTGCTCGAGATCCAACGGAGAAAGGACACAACTGCGTAAATGATCCACTCGTGCCAATGGAGAACGTCCTCATGCCCCCTCTCCATGTCAAACTGGGAATGGTAAAAAATTTCATCAAGGCCATTGTGAAGCAACCGAAAATTCTGGATTGTTTAAAAAATATTTTCCCACGAATCAGCGAAGCAAAATTGAAGGAAGGTGTTCTGAACGGGCCCGATATACGCAAGCTCATGAAATCAAAGGAATTTAAAGGCGCTTTAGTCGGTGATGATTACCTTGCGTGGAGGGCAGTGAAGAAAGTCATACGATATTTTTTGGGAAGTAAACGAGCACACAATTACCCTGCTCTTGTGACCAAGATGTTGGACTACTTCTAGAAAATTGGAGTGAACATGTCTCTCAAAATTCACTTCTTGCATCACCATCTCGATTACTTCAGCAAGCAGCTAGCGTCAGAGTCGGATGAACATGGCGAGCGCTTCCATCAAGTGGCCATGCCCATGGAAACGCCATATAAAGGCAAGAGGCTCGACTCGCTGGTGACTGAAATTTGTTGGTGGTCCCAAAAGACGTACGATCCCGACAATGAAGATGAAGAAGAAGAACATACAATTGGAGTTTCCTCCGAGGATGAAGACAGATCCTCATCCGATACAGACTCTGAAGTAGGCGAACCACCACGCAAGAAAGAAAAGGGAGCAAACAAACGAAAATAAATGTATTTAAAAAAAAAAAAAAATTTTCTTCATGCGCTTATTTTTAACTTGGAAACTATTACTTGTAAAGGAAAATAATATATGAACAGATTAAGGGAATTGCAATTCTTGGTTTTTTAAAATTTATTTCAGCTAAATCGGACGAGTGGTTCTCAAGTTATGTCAAACAAAAGAGCCAAAAACGTGACAAATTCCACTATACGATACTTACTAACTTCAAATCGATATATCTCGATTCCTAGATGAGACCCAACGAAACGCTGGGACACGTATGACCTTTTTTTGACCGATATAACTTTCCCCGGTGGTTTCATCCCAAACCGTTAGGAATAAAATTTTGGACAAAAATGCAACATAAAAAATTACACGAGAAAAACATGATTTTTAGAGATGTTTTCAGGAGCGTTTAGCTTACAGATGGAAAGACCCAGTGACGAAATATTTTGCAGACCATCATTTAACAATACATTATTTTCGTGGCCCATCCTAATATAAATATGTTAAGCTTAAATTGTCAGCAAACGAATTTCTCACAATTGTGAATACTCATAAAGTATTTTCCGTCAGTGTAAAATTTTTATTTGCTTTATTTTATTTTCTCTATTACATTGTCCCGAAATTTTGCTGCCTAGCTATTGTATAGAAACAAAAAAAAACGAACGAAAAAATGGTAATAAGAGAACGCGAATACTTCTAGCCAGCAACAACAATTTACCGTATTTACGATTGATCACAATGAACTCAGAAACAGACAACCAAACAATCTAAAACAGGACTTACCAATGTGTATTTATCATTTCGCTCACAAACAATTAATCTTAAAAGAAAATATAGATTTCAGTTATTATTACTAATCACAGCAGTATTTGTGATTTCTTTTTAACACTAATTTGACTGACACGACACAAAAAATCACCGATCACTACTAAAGCGCCATGGCCACACATCAAACTCACTCTTCAAACTGTCATTTTTTTGATTGTGTTAGTAAAAAAAAACTCACACGGATAGGTTTGTGTGAGTTTGAAGAAAATCAAAACCATTTAGATATTTGCTTCGTCGCAGCAGAGATATGAAGCCTGTTTGAAGTCAGTTTGAGTGTGTGCACGAAAAAACGTCAATTGTCTTTATTTTTTAATTTTCGAAGCGATAAGTGTTTTGTTTTGGTGACGCGAGTTTTATAGAAATGGAATTTTTTCACAATAAACAAACTATTTTGCGTCCAAAAAACACCGTCCTTTCGTTTTTATGACAACTTTGAAATGAAGTTTGTTGCTATGAGTTTGATGTGTGGCTGTGATAAGGAAAACAAAATGTTACCTATACATACAAGAGTTTGAACGAACAGTTTGACGTGTGGCCAGGGCGCTTAAGGCTGTCAAAAAATAAAAGGTAAATATGCAAAAGCTCGTCTCTAACATAGAGAGAGAGACAGAGAGAGAATAAACAATGAAAATGTAATTGTTAGAGTATGCTTTTTACAAAGAGAGTTTGCAAAAGTGAAAACTATGGACAGTGATGCCAACTTAGCCTATCAGGCATGCGAAATCGCATCTTCGGTTTTAAAGTATACTTTTCCGGTTCTTATTGTCCCAAAGTATGTTTTAATGTGAGATATATGTTGTACGTACCTACGTTGTACTACGTCTACGTTCGATCATTTCTTTAACTTCGAAGGGCGTTTTATATAATAATAGTTTCAATGTACTACAATAGTTGTACGAATTTTTAATTTCCTGTCGCCTAGATCGTGCCAATCAAATGCGAATAAGAATAATGATCCGTACAATCGGTGAAAGACAAATATATTATTTGCGAGATACAAGACTTCCATAGAAACCTGATTAATATTCTCTGATAGCCACAAAGTGACCGCTTATTGTAAAAATGTTTTTTAGTTATTTAAGTTAGATTGTTTAAAAAAGTTCTTTAATTTAGTATTGTTTTTGCTTAAAACGATAATTGGAAAATTGTACCAAATATGCCATTGGAATACAAATTTATATTAAAAATCTTAATTGTACCAAAAATGGTACAATTGTAGCAACATTTGCATCCCTGTAGCCTATTTAACCCGTTTTGGGTTGTCCAAAACGCGAAAAAATACTTTAGTTTTTTGAGGTTAGGATTTTCATGCATTAGTATTTGACAGATCACGTGGGATTTCAGACATGGTGTCAAAGAGAAAGATGCTCAGTATGCTTTGACATTTCATCATGAATCGTCTTACAAACGAACAACGCTTGCAAATTATTGAATTTTATTATCAAAATGCGTGCTCTGTTAAGAAAGTTCATTGCGCGCTTCCATTTTATGGTCAGTTTAATCGACCCACTGAAGCGGCTATTCGGGCTATTGTGACTAAATTTCGCACCAAATTTACATTGTTGGACATTAAACCACCAACACGCTTACGTAGAGTGCGAACTGAAGAAAATATCGCAGCTGTATCGGCCAGTGTTAATGATGACCACCAATTTTCGATTCGTCGCCGTTCGCACCAATTGGGTCTCTGTTACTCAAAAACGTGGAAATGCCAAAATTGGACTAAGCGGATGGATCACCTAAGACGCAGCCGCGGTCAACATTTAAATGAAATTATCTTCAAAAAGTAAATGTCATGGACCAATCTAACGTTTCAAATAAAGAACCGATGAGATTTTGCAAATTTTATGCGTTTTTTTAAAAAAAAAAGTTATCAAGCTCTTAAAAAATCACCCTTTATAAATATTTTACATTTTGTTTACTCGTTTCTTTTTTAGGGGTCCAAGTAATACAGAACAACAAAATTAGATATTATCAATACACAAGCTCCTTAGTAGGAAAATATATATGTTATATAAAATTATAATTATAAATATAAAATTGGTCGCGAAGAATGGAATTTATAATTGAAATAAAACTAAAAGCGATTTGTTTTCAATTATTGAATCTAAAGTTTAAGTAGAATTTTTAAACACCTTCATATGAATGATCCGGATCATTTAAAACCAATTCATGTAGTTGTATCCGAATTCTTACTCTATTTCAACTTCGGAATAGTCCAATCTTGTGACATTTAAAAAAACTATATGTACATCAATCGAATGATATTTTTAAATATCCGTTGTTTAAAATTTTCCCAAAAAATAATAAAACAATAAAATGTCATTCAAACCCAACTATAACAGTTGAAGGGTCTCCCAACATTTCCTACTGATAGGATATATACATAACGTGTGTTGGTTTGTTGTGTCTAATCAATTGTCGCATAAGAGGCGTCTGGCACTAATTGGCATGTGTCACAGCAGTGCCAATAGTTGTTGCAATATTTATACAAAAATGCTCTTAACTCAATTTGAACCACTTTGCAATTTCCATTCAGTTTATTTGCTTCGTTTTGTTTATTTATGTCTTTTTTGATTTCAGTTTTTTTTGTGCTATTGTCGTTATAATATTCAAAAACCATAACCTGCTTTATGTTGTGTTATTGTTATTCAAATATTTCATGGACATTAGACTGAATTGGGGGAAAATAGTTGTTTGTAGCTCCCCGTACAAATAGATATACTGCGATTTATTTGGTGGCCCTAGAGTGAGATTGGTGGACACATGCTCCCCTTTTGGGTTTCTTACTACTATAGAATCTACTTGAGATAATCGTAATGTAGTCATCCTTCTGACTGTAGCTTAACATTAAAAATTCCATCTGTGTGTAAATATTTGCGGAATTGTACGAATGTTTATTAGATTCAAATAATTTAATGTAATAGAAATAAATTACTGACATTTATTTTATTTATTTTCGTAGTATTGAGGAAAATATGGGCTCAATGGGATCATGGATTTTTCTCAATCCTAAGGCACAATAAAAATTAAAAAAAAAAACAATGTTTCATGATAATTTTCAAACTTCTCACATAAACTGTTTTATTTGAGACTTAATAGTTCTACACTATGTCAGGAGTTTTGGAACATTATCATGTCTATATTTTGCAAATAATCGTAAAACATCACAATGTTTATCCTTTGTATGGTCTAATATACACATGCATAATGTATATATATATTGTCAGTTTGAATATGTGAATTTGTTTTTGTCATTTCTGCATAATAATATTTCATAGAAAAATAATAAAAATCAGACATACTTGTGCACTTCCATCGACACACGTATGTAAACATAGTCGTATGCTGAAAAGCAGTTAGGTATAAATAATATTTTTTATAACCTTCACCTCCAGGATGGGGGTATACTAACTTTGTCATTCAGTTTGTAACACCTTGAAATATCGACCTCAGACCCTATAAAGTATATATATTCTTGATCGTCATAAAATGCCCCATGTCCGTCCGTCTGTTGAAAGCACGCTAACATCTAAACGATAGGAGCTAGGACATATAAATTTTCCATAGATGTGTCTTATAGTCGTAGATCGGTTGGAATTGAAAATGGGCGAAATCGGCCCAAGGGGAAAAAATTTCCTTCACAAGGACTAAAAATGTCCATAATAACCCCTAATATTTTAGAGTATTTAGACATATTTTTTCAATATGTCAGTTTGTATTTATTTGATATTGGGTATACGCATTCCCCCTATAAAAAAAACGTGCACCATAAAGTGATAAAAATGGTACATATCAAACGACAAGAGCTAGAAACACGAAATTCGGTGTGTACATTCCTCTAATTGAGACGATACATAGCATAAAGGTACTTTTTTCCAAATTCGTACTTTTAAGGGGTAAAGTGGGAATAGAGGGATACAAATAGTACCAACCAAATGGCCGCAGCTAGAGTCATGAAATTCATAGTATACAATCAGCGTAGACACGAAAAATAAAAGTTTCTTTCCAAATTCGTACTTTCAAGGGATAAAATGGGTATAGAGGGATAAAAATAGCACCAACTAAACGACTACAGCTAGAATGATGAAATTCGGTGTGTACATCCCTCTAATTGCGTAGACATGTAAAGTATAGAGATTTTAGAAAGTCGTACTCTTAAGGGGGTAAACTAGGCAAAAGGGGATAAAAACGGTACCAACCAAATGGCCGCAACTAGAATAAAGGAATTCGGGTATACATTCCTCGGACTACATAGACACGCAAAATAAAAAGATTTTTCCAAATTAGCATTTTTTATTTTTTTTAATCATAAAGTTATGTTATTTTGCACTGTGTACGGGAGAGATAATGGATTTTTAAAATGTGTACTTTTGGTATTAAAATTGGATGACAATACAAGGAACTGTAGTATTTAAGCTTTTTTGAAGATTGTTGTCTTATATTTACTTTTTGAATTGACTTGAGGTATTATTTCGATGTATATATAGTATAAACGTATGGGTAGCCTTGATTTATAAGCGTGATTTGAAATAATAAAAATTTTTTATTTATTTATAAAATTATTTTTTTAATATTTTTATTTCTTTTGGTTTGGCTTTATTAAAAAATATATGTTCCGGTAATATTACTGCACTTCTACGAAAATCGACAGCCTCTGTGGATTGCAATCCATGCAATATTTTGAAAAAATATAATTTTAAGTTTTGTTAAAGTGATGTCCCGATTTAGCGTTAGTATCTCACGATTTAACCCATCTCCCAATTTAACACCGTCTTTATTCGTTTCTTTTTAGTTGCGTTCTTTTGCAATTCAATTAATATTATAAATATGTGTGAGTGTTCACACAATATATCCAGACACACAGTATTTAGGTACGACTGCGTTTGTCGGTTCGGTATACGATAAATAAGTACAGGATATGAGAAATTTTTTAACGCTTGTTTGATGTCAGTCAACACATGTGACAAACCAAAGTAAAATTAATGCAAAGCTTTTTAATAGCATGCATCACACCGTACCTTTTTGCGCTAAGCATACTACGTTTGATGGTTATTTGCGAACAGATAACATTCCTACGGGATATTGCTACAAAGCTGCTATCATTGTAAATATTTGAACTAGTTCCAAAGTGTATATAAAAAAGTGTAAATAAAAACAGAAATTTGAAAAAATAAACAAAACTTCTTAATGTTAAATGGCCCAACCACATGGCTGTCGCTGAAAATGCATATATTGGTAGCCTTGTATTATAAGCGTGGTTTAAAATAATTAACATTTTATATTTATTTATATTTTTTCAATATTTTTTCGAAACGAAACGAGCTAGGAGGTTCAAATTTGCCCTAAATGTGTCTTATTGTTGCAGATCGCTTGGGATTGAAAGTGGGCGAAATCGAGCCAGAGTGAAAAATTTTTCTCTAACAAGGATTGAAAATTCTCCCTAATATTTAGATTACTTAAGCAACGAACGTGAAAACCCCAAATAGTACAAAATATATAAATAAATATATAAATAGCGGGTGAAATGGGGCAAAAATGGATAAAAGTGGTACCAATGACACGACAACAGCTAGAAACCTATAACACGTAAAATAGAGGGGATTTTTCGAATTTCGTACTTTTAAGGGATTGGAAAAGAGGGATAAAAAGGGTACCAATCAAACCGATGAAGCTGAAATCATGGAATTCGGTGTATGCATTCATTTGACTGTATAGACGCGAAGCATAAAGGAATTTATCGACATTTGTACTTTTAGGCAGAAAATGGGACAAAAAGGGTACCAACAAAAAGGTACCAACCAAACGACTGCAGTTAGAAGAGTGAAATTCGGCGTGTACATTGCTCTAAACAGTCAGAGCGATGCGAAAAATAAAGATATATTTCGATATTCGTACCTTAAGGATCAAAGCGGCATAAAATTGGTACCAAGCAAACGGTTAGAATCATGAAATTCAGTGTTTGCACTCATCTCATCTGTCTTATGAATATTTTCCCAAATTCGTACTTTTAGGGTCAAAATGATAAAATAATAAAACTGGTATCCAGCATACGGATGTACCTAGAATCATGACATTAGATGTGTACATTGCAATGTGGTCCCGAAACATAACGAAACTTTGGAATTTTTACTTGTCTTTAACTGAATCAAGAAATTGCAAATGGGGGGAAATGTTTCTTCCTAATGACGCCTGACAATACACTTGATATTTAGGACACATTTTTGAAGATTGCTGCCTTATGTTCATGTTCTCCGTCGTGGAGGGTATATAAGATTCCGCCCGGCTGAACTTAACGCCGTTTTTACTTGTTTAATATGACAAGTTGCGTTGACAAGCTTAATGATTTTCTCCAGCTAAGCAGATTAAAAGTTTTCTGCGTTGCGTTTATAAAAGCAATTAAATCTTGCACTAATTATAGGGAATTCCCATTTTAAATTTCAAATTTAGTTTATTTTAATCGCATTCGGAAAAACCCACCCAACATGAACATTGTTAGCCACATTTTTGATCTACATAGTTGACCTGAAAATGGGCCTCTTTGTTGCTCAAAAATATTTTCTGCTTACGGTTGATCACTCGTCCCAGACAACTATGTAATAGGGTGACTGCTTGTTGCCGCATACCATCGTAAGTGCTTTGCGTCAATTGTGCTCCATGTTCTCTGGCGCACTGTGATATTGTTAATGTCTCGCACAAACAACACAAGAATCATGAATCAGCATAAAAAACCAGCATTTTATTATTATTTTAATATGGATATGATGAAATATTTATGAAAAATAAAAGAAGCAACGTTTGTACGAATATGTAGCGTACGTTCATTCGTTCATACATATTCATTCAGCCGTCAAGGCAAAGGAAACGGCAAGGATGTGAAAATGAAATTAAATCAATAAAAAATTGAAAGCAATGTTTGTTTTTTTCTGCTCTGCGCTCGGATATCTTTGAGATACAGGCAGACAGCCGCACACACAATTATTGTTTTTTATGCTCTCTATGTTGGAGACACTTCATCTGACTTGCATTTCTTTCACAAGCTTTCCGCTTTGTCATCCAAACGGAAACGACAGTATTCCTAAATAAAATAAAGAACGGGGGAAACAAACAATAAGGCTCCTTTTATTATTTTCAAGGAAACAGCGAGGAAAAATTGACACTATTATGAGGATTCAGTGAATATTTCAAATGGTTTAGTTTCTTCGCTTCATATCGTATCGTATCGCATCGCTTCGCCATCGTTTTCTTTAATGGCAATGTCGGTCGGTGGTGTTCTTTATGCGGAATAAATAATGTGACATCGCTGTGCTCCTACCCCGCCATACGGATCGACTACGCTACCTTGTGACACTCTAGGAGACCGCCCAACACGGATAGTGGGTGCAATGAAACAAAATAACATAAAATGTTAACGGGGGTGGGTGGAGGTGAGTGGGTTTTTTTTGCTGCAGGATAATGAAGTTGTTTGACGATTGCTTTGCTGCTGGTGCTGGTACTGCTATTGCCACCACTAGGTATTATTTGCTTCTGCTGCTGCTGGTACTCTGTTGCCTGAATAATGACATCGGGGGCACATGTACATCCATAACTTTGCGTAGTATATATAGTTAATATGGACAATTTTATAGAATTCAATGAGGAGCACCGCCGACGCATAAACCTACCATTCACTAGTTTATATGAGACAATTTGAGCATAATGTTCTCAAGGTCAGCGTAATGAACAAAGGATATGGTTTCTGGGAATTCGATTAAGGAAGCTATCAGGTTGCATTCTTAATAGTTTCGGATAATATAAACCTCAATTGATGACATATTTTTTAACAAACTATTATGTTTTTGAAGGATAGAAAAGATAAAGAGATATTTACACAGATACAACTACTGAGCCAGTACAATTGTTGTGTGTATCAACAACTAACTAAATTAACTGAATAATATATTGATTATGTGCAGCTTTACAGCCACAGAATCAATTAGTTGTTATTTGAGATAAATAGTTTTGTTGGGGCCAAAAACCCATAAAGTAGAAAATAAATTCGAAAAAAAAAAATATTTTTTCTACACTTTCATAGTGGGTATACCAAAGAAAATGGCAAAAAGATTGTTTTAAAAAAGCACACAGTTTACTTTAGTTTTTGTAAATAAACTATATATAGTTCGAAACAGGCAGGTTTCCTTTTTTAAGTCCGTGGTAACAATCAATAAGGTTAAACGGTTATAAGTGTGCAAAGGTACGAAAAACCAGTTTTTACTTGTAAGTCAAGATTTTGCATATGTCTAGGAAATTTCAAATAAAGATTCTTGTTTTACTCCACAACACCTATCAGAGGAATAGTATCCCTTCCCATGCTTTTCCCGGTCGCACAGTGTTATCTTTGGACATATGTTAAATAAATATATATACAGCTTAATATATATTTTCATATACTTATTTGTGTGCTAATTTTTTATTGCTACTTCTGCATTAAGTGCTGCGTTATGAGGTTACAAACACAAAATAATTGTTTATTTGGTGATATGATTTTAATTACTTAAGAAATTTCACATTTTTTGGATTATACGACATTTTGGACCAGTCAAAATAATAGCGGCGTTCAAAAAATCTCAGGAAAAATGAATTTTATCTCAATTTTTCAATTCGATTTGATGTTATAAGTAAGATATTCTGAAATTTACACTACTTCTGAAATGTTATTGTATTATTTTTCGTCATAAGTAGGGCGAGGAGAGCGTTGTGGAGAAGAAAATCGAGTTCATATAAAAAGGTTGAAATCTGAGGGAAAATCATATAGTGAAGTTCGACTTTTATTCCAGTGTCTTATTAAAATTATCAGAAATTCAATGTTATAAGAAGAAAAATCAAAAAAAAGAAAAAATCCGTTTATATCAGCTACAACCATTCGCCGAATAATAATATATAGTACAAAAAACCAACTACCGCCCGTCACCGAAATAAAAAACAATATCTGTCCCTCTTTCAGAGTTTAAAATGTTCGTAGAATACTAGGAAAGCATAATCTGTAAGCCAGAAGTCCGAAAAAAGTCCAATTTAAAAATAAAAGACATGGCATAAAAAATTGCCAAAATTACCAAAAGCGTTTGCACGTTTTATGGTCAGTTGAATCAAAAATTGTTTTGTATGGTGGGACAGTCCCTCTATAGTTTGTAAGACGTCCACAGAACACGGAGTACATCTCCAGGTATAGTACCAAAACAGTCAAATAGGGAGGATCAAGGGCTTGGGGTGTTTTTCATATTATGGAGTTGAGTTAATACATTGGCCCAGAACTATCAAAATACTACATAATATTATGCTTACGTATACAGAATACGGAATATCCCTTAAATGGGTCTTCCAGCAGCTCAATTATCCCGAAAACACCAGCCGACTCGCAAACAGGTGGATTTAAGTCAATAATTTCGATGTTATGGAATGGTTCGGACAGACACCGCAACTAAATATGATCAACATGTGTGATGACTAAAATGAGGTCTCACTAGCAATACTGAAAAAACAATAGCGATGTTTGACAAGTAATTATACAGGCATGGTCCAAAATACCGCATGAAAAAATGCAAACTACTAGTTACATCACTGAAATGACATTATATAGCAGTAATAAGCAATAAAGTCAGTGCAACTAAGAGTTAAATTCAAGAAAATATAATTATTTAAATAATTATTCAAAAATGATTTCAATTAAAGTGAATTGAAACAAAATATTTATAGTTTTAATTAGCGCTGCTATTTTTTGACTTGCCTCATTTTTGACATAAATGGATTTAAAGGCCTAATCTCAAAATTACAAAAACTTAATTTTGTATTTAAAGCCAGATTAAGAATGGCACAATACCACCTTTCAAGCACCATAAAAACTTTTAGGATTTTCGATGTAAAACTGTTATTTTTCTTTGTCGGCAATTTTTTATCTCGTCGCTGCAAAAATTAGAGCTTAATTATCATAAAAAGACGAAACAGCAAAATATGTCAGAATAAAGGTATTTATTCGACCATCCATCCACAATATACATATTATATTTCACCAATAAACATACATGGTGAAAGCGGGTCACATCGTTCCAGGTTTCTAAATACTCACATACAAATGTCATTTCCGATTTAACATTTTTAGTCAAACACATACATTTACAGGTTTCAAAAATCCTTCCCGATTTCACTTTTTTACCAAATTAAATTGTAGTGAGATAAAAAGTGGGGTGTATCATATAGTCGGCTCCGTCCGTCTTTAGCCTTGCAGATCATTATATGTTTCAACTAGGAATACCTACCGAGAATGAGAAAAATATAGGCGCATGTTTTGGCACAGGCCTCAAATGTTGTTATAGGCCCCCATATCATTCCTAGTTGGGCTAATATTAATTGTGAATTTTCAGAAATGTCATTTTTGTATTTGGTTAACTAATCGGTGAAAATGCATGAAATACGTGTATGTGGATTTTCCTATTTATTTGATGACTGATTACGAACTGGAATTATGAACGTCAGTTGTGACAAAAAGTGGATAAAATATTACGATTTTTTGCCTTTTGTCCGAATTGTCTGACTTTTTTATAATTATTTTTGTTTTTTTATTTTTTTTTTATTTTTATTTTTTATATATTATTTTTGTGTTCCGAAAATTTCCGCATGATCGCAACGAAAATAACATCATTTCGCATATTCATTGCTAGAATAACAACATTTCGCATATTCATTGCTAGAATTGAGACTTAGTGGCTTGATTGATTACAAAAATTCTATAGAAAAAGGCACTTTCACTTTTTTAAACATTTTCCTATTTTGCGGTCAACTATCCAAAAGTTTGTTCATCGTAAAACCTAGTTCGCACTACCACGAAGAAGAAAAAGAAAATCAGCCAAATCTGCTCAGACGTTCTCAAGTGATGCGATTACTAACGAATATCATTTCATTTTTATATAGATTTATTATTTGAAATAGCTCATATGTACTTAGTCATAAAGTGCTACTAAATTCACATCAAATACACTTACGCGCCCCGGTATACTAAAGCATCATTTTGAAAGTTTAATCTAAAGAAAATAATGGAAATAGACAATAAAACCTAACAATAAAAGATGTTTTAGAAATAAACAAGTAAAAACGGCGTTAAGTTCGGCCAGGCTGAAACTTATATAGCCTCCATCACGTTGTGGATTCCACAGTATTACTGGCTGATTATAGGCTGTCGGTTTCACGTAGAAGTACAATACCATAATATTAGGAAAATTGCGACATTTTTAATGGCGATTATGTTATCATTTTAACATTACAAATTTTGAAGAGTTGTAATTTTTTGTGAGCCAAATATGAGGTCAGCGCTAAAAATAGAACTTATTCCAATCGCAGAATTGTGATGCTTCTTTGACAACCATTTTCCCATCATTATTCGCGACATTTGCAGCTGTTAACAATTAACAAGCGCATACCGCTATAATATATTTTCTACACTGAAAAAAATGTTTGATATTGGAGCATACTAAAATTGATTCTAAAAAATGGACTCAATGTATATTCTTTCGTAGTTAAAATGAGTAAATAAAACTCATTTTGAGTAAATTTTACTTGATTTAAGAACGTAGATACTACGTTCAAGTAAAAAATAAACTTAAATTAAGTAAGAGCATACTGGGTGCCAAACAGATACCAATTTCCTTGTTTTTAGTTCATTTCTACTGGAATTTAATACACTTTTTTTGAGTGTATCTTCTACAGTAATATATTTACCCATCATAATATCGCAAATGACCTTTTAATGGGCGCGACTGTGTCCAGCATGTAGATTTTTCCTTTGAATTTAGTTTTAAATAAAACTTTGCGCGATAAAAGCCACGCACACATGGATATGGGGTTCATTTCGGTGTCAATAGATAGTTTATATGATATACACACCCATCAATACATATACAATATGGGTCGATTTAAAAATCGCTCAACGCATAAGGAAATTCGTATTCTAAGGATCAAAGTAAGAAACTTTGCAGAAGGAACCATACTTCTAAAACGAATTCTGATGCCCCGGAATTTGACCCGTACGGTCAAATTTTGAAAAATCCCACTTTGACCCATTTATAGTGCCCCAATCGAGTCCAAATGTATGACCAACCCCCACTAACTTTGGAGCAGCGTCCCATCCATGCCAGTGGCACTCCCCCTGGAACCCTAGTGGGGGGTTCCCATACAAACATTTCAAAAAATTACCATTATTGGATTTTGAAAAAATCAGCAAATGCTTTTTTCTTTTTGGAGTTTATTTTTCTCCTTAGAAATTTATTTAGTCAGAAATGAAAAAATTACTTTAACTTAGTAATAGAGAAGAAACTAAAAAAATATTGTTTTGCTTTCAAGTCTGGGTAATTTCGCACGGTTCTCTAATGTCGTCGCCATATCAGCCTCTACATTTCCCGGTATAACTCGTTTGGAAACGCTAGCTAGCAAATGAACGTGTTGTTCCGTTCCTTGTATGTGTGATGGAATTTTTGGATCAAAAAACGGTGGATTATCTTGATTTAAATATCCTTTCAATGTATCGTACGGAATGCTTCACGTGAATAGTAATTCAAATACGTTATTTATTGAATGAAATATTCAAGCTGATGATAAATAAATTTCTGAAGAGAAAAAGTGTAAAGTGTCAAAAATGGTGATTTTTTGAAATGTTTGTATGTGGAACCCCCCAGGAGGGTTCCAGTGGTTGGGCCGGCCCTCCAAAGTTAGTGGGGGTCGGTTATACATTTGGACTCGATTGGGGTCAAAGTGGGATTTTTCAAAATTGAACGGACATCAGAATTCGTTTTAGAGGTATGGTTTCTTCGTCAAAGTTTCTTATTTTGATCCCTAGAATATGATTTTCCTTGTACGATACAAATCGACCCGGCCTTATATAATGTATACTTTTGTAGGGTTCCCTTTCGTTATGTTACTTCAAATGTAGTAAATACTCACATGAGTGAATTCTTCGTGTATTTCACTCAATTTTATATCACTGTTGGATGTTACAACATTAATTTTATAATGATTATAATATACTGCTGGCCAGGGAAAATATAGCAATTTCAATACTTCTAGAAAACACTTAAATAGTAGTCTAAGAAACAGTACTCGTTCGAGATTTTCTTCTAAGACACTTAAAATCACTACGAAGGCACCTAACCTTCGGAGCAATCATGGAGTAATAGCTCCAATCTTTATGACAGATTTATTCATGTTGCCATACTTTATAATGCAAAATCATTTATTTGAATTATTGGGTAACATTTTCCTCAGAATGAATTATTCTAATGGAACTTTACTCATATTTAGTAGACGTTTGGTTGGTTTGACGAAAAAATCATTTCCTCAGCTTAAGTACAAATGTACTTTCTTTGAAGAAAAATTCAAGGTTTAAAACAGGGTCTCCGTTTCTTTAATCTAGTGTAATTTATTCAAATAAATCGGATTTATTAATGGTGGACAAAGAGAGCTAACATGTTCCATGACATGTTCCGTGTATCCCACATTAATGCATACAAAATCTATTTATGATTCTAATCAAATATATGTATTTCATACATTTATTTGTATGTATTTAATAGCATTTAATTTATATGTTCTCCGTATACAATAATCACATAGGAAAATTACATTTGTATAACTACGTTTCGCGACATATATAAATCCATTTTATGCCAGCCACACATATAAGTACACACACACAGGTATCTGGCAGTACTGTATATAAACCCACACATATGAGGATATAACTACAATTGCGAGAAGTTCATTTCCTTTTATATCCTGCAGCGTAATGCCATAAAACTTCCGAAAACTTATAAAAATTGTGTGCGATTGGCAACAATCACATAGAGAGGGAGGAATCGAAATGTTATTGAAGCCTAAGTATGGCAAATGTTATGATTTGGCACAGATTACGTGGGATTAAATGCGGTGATTCCCTTGTTGAATTCTTGTAATAGAGCCATCGTTAAAGATACAACTGTGTACATGGGCATACAAATATAACAGGGGTGGAGTGACTGTCTTCAACTGAAATTAAAGAGTTATGCTCCGGTGGTTTACTTGATTTAGAAATTATATAGAATATAAATATAATAATAACATACTAATATAATAATGTGATAATAATAAAAAAATTAACTAATTATTTTCATACAGAACCTTGTTTTAGGCAAATTTGTAGATTTTACTTTTCTTTACACAGCTGTGATAAAAATATTAAATTAAATTTTGGAACAGATTGAAAAAATTGTGTTACGGTAAACGCTATATTACCCTCAGCCATTGGTAGAATGTACATGCTAAATTGAAAATCTGTTTGAATTACCCGAAACTAAAAGTATTTCCAAATCGATTTTTCGTAATTAATCTGGAAAACACTTCTTATAAAATTTCTTCAAAACATCTTTATTGTTCAAAAGTTACAGAATTTATTCCAATTAAATTCGATTTGGAGCCATTAATGTAAACCTGAAAAATGATATTTCAGGCAGGCTATGATGAAATTCATTCATAACTGACCTTGAGTAGTATAATTGAACTGAATTCATATACTAATGACCGAGATGCATCTGTGCATTCAATAATATAGGGTGGGCCATTTAATTTTTTAAATTAGAATTGACTGTATAAAAACTAATCAGTACTACTTTTTCCAATTTCTGATTTTATCGGGAACACAATATCATTAATATAACTACCAGGACCGGCGTCGCTGTACCTCATGCTATCAATCCAATGATGCCCATAGGCGTAGGAGGGATATTCTTCTGGGGGGCTTTAGCCCCACCAATTTCTTTTTTGTTAAAAAGTCAAAAAATATTTATAGCCGCATGGATAATAGAGTTGTTTTTCTTTAAGACTGGATTACTAAGCTGCCATAACAAAAAACTAAACAAAATATTAAAATTTCATCTATATATATATAAATCAATGTGTGTCTGTATATCTGCATGTCTGTATGTTGCGTATAGGACGCCAAACCGAGGGACCGATTCGTCTGAACTGTATCTAACTTCTGGGCACAGGATGGTTCCTGGATATAAAGAGTGTTTTTTATTGGGGTATAGAACTTTAAGTTGCCATCACTTTTTTAACTGGCGGCCATTTTGTCAGCTGTCAAGTGATTAATATTTAGTTTGGTTTGCCATTTCATCATGAACAGGTTGACAAAAGAACAACGCTTGCAAATCGTGCAAATTTATTTCGAAAGTAATGGTTCAGTTCGCGAAGTTCACCGCAAGCTCCGTCCATTTTATGGTCGACATAATCGTACATCAGAGCAATTAATTCGGTTAACCATGGATCGTTTTCGCACTACGTTTACTCTATGTGATAATACGCATCCGCAGAGACGTCGAACAGTGCGCACCGAACTTTATGGAAGATTTTGCGCAAAGATCTAGCTTGTGCAAGAATTAAAGCCGCGAGACCATGCAATGCGTCGTGATTTTGGTGTTGATTTTCATCACAAAATTTTGTTCAGTGATGAGGCTCATTTTTGGTTGAATGGCTACGTCAACAAGCAAAATTGCCGCATTTGGAGTGAAGAGAATCCACATTAGACCCTTGAGACGCCATTACATCCACAAAAACTGACTGTTTGGTGTGCTCTATGGGCTGGTGGAGTCATTGGGCCATACTTCTTCCGAAATAATGCTGGAGAGTCAGTTACCGTTAATGGAGACCGGTATAGAGCCATGACAACCGACTATTTTGTTCCCGAATTGGATGGCATAAATGTGGATGAGTTGTGGTTCCAACAAGACGGCGCTACATGCTACATACACGCACGTCACAATCGAATTATTGAAGGAAACATTCGATGAGCGCATAATTTCGCGGAATGGACCTGTCAATTGGCCACCAAGATCGTGTGATTTGACACCATTGGATTATTTTCTTTGGGGATATGTGAAGTCGCTCGTCTACGCCAACAAACCTCTATACCTCAATAAAAAACACCCTTTACTAGGTCATGATACGACAATTTTTAAACTATCAAAATTACTCATTTCATCTTCCACAGCATACGAAGTAAGGGAATAGGGAAAAATGAAACCGTGCAACGGCGGGTACAAAATACTAGTTCAAAATAAAAAACATTTTTTTTTAATTTCCACCAACAGCAATATCAATGTGCGTATAAACAAATTTTGAAAAAAATAACTTTATGTTAAAAATTTCGGACTTAACCTGGATAAGTCAAATCTATGGCTATCGAGGCTAAGTCCAAAAAAGTCAATACAATTTTTTTTGAAAATTTATTCAGATACAAATATTTATAGTGTAGTTGCGATAATGTTATAGATTTTGTCATCGCAGATTGTTATAACACTGTACCCCTGATCAGTACATTGAAAACGTTTTTAAGTTGTTTGTGTAAATACTACGGATAAAGAAATCACTACCATTAACGAATGTTCCAACAACGATTTGAAACATTAGGGTGTTTACACATGAATATGTTCTGTATTTATTTATTTACACACAACTGCATGTTTGACATTTTATTTTTTAATAAAATTTTGGTAAAAAACAATTCAAATATAATTTGGCAGCGGCTGTAACCCTTATTTGCGAAATTATAAAAACTGATGAAACAACTTTAATTAAATCCAAACCTTTTTTCACGTTCAATTTGAAAACTCATATTTTTTTCTTTCTGTGCTTGTACTTAAAACAATAAGATTTTTGTGTGACACAGACAAATATTACAAATTGTAACATACTAATTTATAATTCTGGGGGGCTAAGAATTTTCTGGGATAGCCCCCCACTCGTCCTACGCAATGATGATGCCGCCAGAACAAAATCAACACCAAACAGTGACTCGTTGTGGATGCATTAGCTTCTCAATAGTCACGCGTGGGTTCTCTGAACCCCATATGTGACAAGAGTTTGTAAATTTTGGCTCTGAAAACCCATCTCCTGTATTAAATTATTTCACAAAAATGGAGTCAGTGGCGTCATTTTTCTTCCGATATTCATCATTTAGGCATCAGTCGAAAGGTATTGTGTCCTGCTATATAACAACTCTTACAAACAAGAAATATGAGCTGTCACTTTAAAAAACCACAAACAAATCAATCTAAACGTCAAATAATACGACAAATAAGTTATTCTAAGACAAGTATAAAAATGTATATTTAAAGTGCTTCCAAAGGATTAATTCATAAACAAATGTTGGTGAAAAATTCAACATAAAACAAGTAAGGAAAGGTTAAAGTCGGGCGGGGCCGACTATATGATACACTCCACTTTCTATCCGAATACAATTCAATTCAGTAAAAAAATGAAAACCGTAAGGATATTGTATGTTTCCTAATCATAGACTAATATGACCTGACCCAATTTGTCAAATTGAGAAGAATATTTGTATCGGGACTATATCCAAACATGGAATAAAGTGACCCACTTGCACAATAGATGTTACCAGTTCAAATATAACGTGTTATGCTCAATTTGAAGAAATTCGGTGAAAGTACGTGGTTTCTGGGGCGAAAAAATACAAGCCTGGTGCGAAATTTGTATGGGAGCGCTATATAAATCTGACCCATTTACACTATGGATGTATCTTGTGGAAATATAAAATAGTTTGCCAAATCTGAAGATAATCTGATACAATATGTGGTTTCTAGAGCGGAAAAGGGGATGTTTCTTGTGGAAATATAAAATAGTTTGCCAAATCTGAAGATAATCTGATACAATATGTGGTTTCGGGAGCGAAATTTTAATGGGAGCAATATATAAATCTGAACCGATCTGACCCATTTGCACAATGGCTGTTTATAGATCAAACATAAGATAGTTCGCCTGATTTGAAGAGGATCTGTTAATATATGTGGTTTCTAGAGCAGAAAAAGTCAAGTAGGGATCGAAATTTTAATGGGAGCTATATATAAATCTGAACCGATCAGACCTATTTTCACCATAGGTGTTCCTAGTTTAAATACAAGATGTTTTGCCAAATCTGAAGACAATCTGATACAATATGTGGTTTCTGGAGCGGAAAAAGTCAAATAGGGAGCGAAATTTATATGGGAGCTATATACAAATCTGAACCGATCTAACACATTTTTACCACAGGTATTTCTAGTTGAAATATAAGATGTTTTGCCAATTTTGAAGAAAATCTGTTGTAATATGTGGTATCTAGAGTGAAAAGAGTCATATCGGGAGTGAAATTAGTATGGGGCTATATGTAAATTTGAACCGACTTTCTTCAAATTAAATAGCGTTCGTCCTTGTAACGAAAAACTTCGTTGTACAAAGTTTCATGTGGTTATGTCTACAATTGCAACATGTAACGTGATTACAAGAATAGATGGACAGACAGGCAGACAGAATGCAAAATTTGAATGGGAGCTATATCCAAATCTGAACGATTTCCTTTAAATTAAATAGGTCCTTGGACCGCAAAACTAACGTGCCAATTTTTGTTACGATCGGGCTATAATTGCGACTTGTACTCTGATTACAACAATAGATGGACGAACGGACAGCCAGACGGACATTGCGAAATCGATTCAAAAAGTGATTCTAAGTCGACCGGTATAATGAACAGTGGGTCTATCTCCCTTCCTTTTCGGTGTTACAAAGAAATGCACAAAGGTGGCTTGAGCCAGCGCCAAAATATTTTGCACATCATCATTAAACAATCCAATCGTTCATTTCTGGGGTGTGACAGCAGTAATTTATTTTCGTCATCCATTCTACTGTATATACGTCTCCAGATCGAATTTTATATTAAAACACTCTCACTCTGTAGTTTAATGTCAAAATATTCATATCGATGAAAGTAGTTTATATTAACATAAATTTAAGCCCTCCATAAAGCAAGAACCGCAAGAAATTGCGACTTAATAAGCATACCGAAAACTTCCCAGTTAATAATGGAATCATAAAAATCTCAAGAGATCCTAGTGCAAATATATGTAGGTACCTGTATGAATGTTATTTACTCATTTACGCACGCTCTACGCACATCATATATCCTGTTTTTTGCGAGGTAACGCTCAGTTTAAACCACGTTTAATGGCAATGGTTAATGGGAAACCCTCACTGGCTGTGGCACTTCGTACCATCAACGGAAAATTACCGAAAGCCGTTGACTTGGAGCCCTTATTAAAATGCCACTCTTGTGGCAAACGGGTGACTTCGGGGCATGGTGCTGAGCTGGTTGGTTGACGGGTTGGTCCCTTGCGCAAGTGTTGCTATCAAAAACACATTAATGTTAATCTCTCTTAGGAAATTGATTCATGTCATTTTACTTGTTGCTGCTGTGTAAACTCGTTTAATTAAATTTCATTTCGTTTTTTCTTCATGCATAAATCAACTAATTACGTTAAATTTCGTGTACAATATTTTTCGCATACAACTCAATTATTTCAACACGTTTGTAATCAAAACCATACATACATACATATACATACATGTGTACATCTGCACACACCGACAGGGCCTTAGACACAGCCGCACATACATGCATGTGAATATGGGTCCTTAAGTACACATACATATAACTGGGGAAATGTGTACGAGTGCCTGTGTATGTGTTTGTTAACATATGTGTGAGCGAGGTGGTAAAAACTGAGGGTAATGAATGAGAATTAACAGCAGCAAATAGAAAGCTACAACAAACAAATAGAATCCTTTATGAAATATGTACTTGTAGACCTACATGTGTATATGTGTGCGAAACAAATAAAAACACAGTCGTGCTAACACACACACACATAAGTGCATATATATACTTAGCGCAGCGGCGGTATAGGCAAGGCCCTCAAACTGGTCACCTGATAGACGCCTTCAACAAGTTGAAGACTCCCACACACTTTTTCTCCACAAATTATATTCAAATTATATTCGTCTTCGGGACAATTTTGAGTAATTTCCTATTCTGGTCTGTCCAACAATTAGGCGAATGAGTAATATTATCATCAAAAAATATTACTCATACGCAAAAGAGGAAAATTAGAATTTTAAGATGTGGGGATTTGTCCCAAACACTTGGAGTTTTGTGATAGTTAAAGTGACAATAAAATTGAAATTAGGATTGGAATTTCGTAAAATAATTCGGGATTTAGTTATTCCAAGCGTGTTTTTGGAAATATTTTTAATATTCATTGAAAAACATGTACAAAGCAAGAGTAGCTTAACAAAAATCACTGTCGAGCTGAGTTTTCAGTTTCAAATTCGGCAGATTTTTCTTTTACCCTGGGGAATATAATTAATCATCGATATACTTTTTATGATCAAATTGTCACTGTGAAGTTGTACCAAATGACTAAAGATACAGGGTGGCTGATGAATTCTGCTACCATGCTACTTAATACTGCTGTTAAATGAGTTTTTCTTTCATTCGAACAGCAATTGAGGCAATTCTTACTGAAACTCTACAGGAAGTAATGAATAATGAATTTTGCACATGTGTCACCGACTACTATTATTTTTTAAAAGCGTTGAAAAGGTTTAATAAACATGTATCAGTTGTCAAATGAACAAAGAAAAAATAATTTATATGAATTAAACAAAGAATTATTTGAGTTTCTTAATGTAGGGTCATTCATCAGCCACCCTGTATCTTCTTATATTTATAATAGAATAAACTCATCAAAAAACTAAGTAAGAAGCCATTCAGATAACTATACAGCCCAAAAAAGTTTCAACTCAAAATTTAGAAGCAGGTCTGGAAGGAACTATAGGCTATAGAATTTTTAAAAATTTGCTCTGTGGGCGGAGGGGGCGTGGCAATAGTGTTTTTGAGAACCAGAAGGCTGAAAATTAGAACGTATATATTACTGATCATGACAAAGATGAATTTGATGGCGTATTTTAGAGTTTCGTTTTGTGGGCGGAGTGGGCGTGGCAAAAGTGTTTTTGAGAGCTAGAAGGCTGAAATTTCGTACATATATGTATATTACTGACCACGAGAATCATAAATATGATGCCGAAATCTGGATTTTCGTTTTGTGGGCGTGGCAATAGTGTTTTTTGAGCTAGAAGGCTGATAATTGGAACGTATATAAAGGGTGTTTTTTATTGGGGTATAGAACTTTAAGTTGGCATCACTTTTTTAACTGGCGGCCATTTTGTCAGCTGTCAAGTGATTAATATTTAGTTTGGTTTGCCATTTCATCATGAACAGGTTGACAAAAGAACAACGCTTGCAAATAGTGCAAATTTATTTCGAAAGTAATGGTTCAGTTCGCAAAGTTCACCATTTTATGGTCGACATAATCGTCCATCAGAGCAATTAATTCGGTTAACCATGGATCGTTTTCGCAATACGTTTACTCTATGTGATAATACGCATCCGCAGAGACGTCGAACAGTGCGCACCGAAGAAACAATTGCCGCTGTAGAGCAAAGTGTTGAAGAGGACCCGAATGAATCGATTCGCCACCGTGCACAGCAATTGGAGAAAGTGGTTGAAAATTGGACCTGTAGAATTGGCTATATTCGAGCCAGCCGCGGCGGCCACATGCCCGAAATCATATTTAAACATTAATGGCATAAAATTATCCTTCCAATAAAGCCAAATTGATGGACATTAAAACGATTTTCTTGTGTTTTATTTCAATTCGAAGTTCTATACCTCAATAAAAAAACACCCTATATTACTGACCACGAGAAAGTTCAATTTGATGTCGAAATTTGGATTTTAGTTTCGTGGGCGGTGGGGACGTGGCAAAAGCGTTCTTTTAGCCAGAAGGCTGAAAATTGAAGCATATATATTACTGATCATAGGAAAGATAAATATGATGCTGGATTTTGAATTTTCGTTTAGTGGGCGGTGGGGACGTGGCAAAAGTTTTTTAGAAGGAGGCTGAAAATTGAAACGTAATTTTTTTCATTTGTTTTCTTTTGCCTGGCGAATCGGGCGGGTTTCGGCAAGTGATCACTTAAACATTTTCGAAACCATAGGGGAGATATATACTACATTTGGTAGAGTTATTGTGGTTAACTCAACCTCTCCAAAATCTAAAAAACGTAAAATTCAATAGACAGACGGACATGGCAATATCGTCTTAGAATTTTAACATGTTCCAGAATATACATTTAAAATCTTAAATTTGATCTACCGATTATTTTGACTTTGAAAGTTAGAAAAACATTTAATTTAATTTTATTTTTTCAGGTTTATGTTTGACAATTGCAAAATAGGACGGAATATTGAGAAATATTAAAATCTTACTGCCAAAGTAGTGAGTCTTGAACGCAAACTGTAAGAAATGTACGTGGAAAATTTACGAGATGAGATCGGCCTTCTGTTCAGCCTTCATGTACAAGTACATATTCATCTCGGTGGCTATGACAGTAAGCAAAATTGTCACACAATGTGGTGTGGATTCTTGGCTGTACTGAAAAATTTGCATAGAATAATTTTGATAATGTTACCCTCTATAAATTTATAAAGGTAAAATTCAATAGACAAACGTTCATGGCTAGATAGATTTTAACATGTCTCAGAATATAATTTAAGGGGCTTTGATACAAATGATCACAAAAGGCCTACTGCCGGGCCTATGAAGACACTGTTTCGGCCGATGGGACACACACCTGCACTCTCATATGGCACATCGCGCACACACACAGAAAGACAGGTGCAACTGTACAGTGTTTTTATGTTCCAGCAAATGAAATGAAATTACACCGAAAAAAGGAGTATTGCTCCATACAAGTGCGTATGCATAAAAATCTAATCCCAAAAGATTAACGTGACTGTGTAAAACAAACATGTTAAAATATGGTATATAATCCAATTACTAAGTTACATATACAACAACAGCACCAGTGCCAACAACAACGAGAATAGCAACACTGACAACAACAATACACATACATAAACAACTGTATATAAATATTGTGTAGTGGATGACTATACATATGCACAATGATACATATGTATGTAAATATTTGTGCGTGTATGTATGTGTGTGAATGTTATGTAGACATATTAAAAACCAGGTAATGTTTGAATATATGAATAGTAATAGTCGTAGTAGATTCTCATGGAAGGGCGTTCACAAAGCCCTCACTTGTTCACGGATACAATTCCATACAAATATCCTGTTCTTGGTGAGTTGCGGAGACGGAAGCAACGTTCATAGATTATAGTGGTAGTGATAGTAACCAAAAATTATCAGTATAGGGTGTTGATTGAAAAGAGTGATAATATCGCAGGAAAATACTTATCATTTCATTTTAGTTTCAAGAAAAACAATGTGCGTTTTATCCGATGTAAGCGGATGAAATGGTTTGTAGTATTCTTTGTGACAATTCCACTTTTTAAAAGAATTTAAAAAATGGACTACTGATGTATAAAATGATTCTCTTTTGTTTGTGATTTTTGGATTTTTTTTATTATAAGTTAGTTTCATGCCAAAATTTTCTAATAGCAATCAATATTAGATCTATGCCCACCTATTACTGTACAGTTCGGTTTTGAACCTCCATCGTCAGTCTGCTGCTTATCTAAAGCTTCTGATTAGTTATTAAATGTCTGAATAAGTTATTAACGATGGAAGATTTTTATACATTCCACGAGAGTATTAATTATACCGATCGACTTAGAATCACTTTTTGAATCGATTTAGCAATGTCCGTCTGTCCATCTATTGTTGTAATCAAATTACAGGTCGCAATTATAGTCCGATCTTAACAAAAATTGGCACAAGTAAGTTTTGTGGATCAAGGACGAGCGCTATTTAATTTGAGGCATATCGGTTCAGATTTAGATATAGCCCCCATACAAATGATGCTCCCGATTTGACATTTTCCGCTCTAGAAACCATATATTGTACCCGATTTTCTTAAAATTTGGCACAACATCTTATAATCCAACTATAAACACCTATGCTGAAAGTGGGTAATGTCGGTTCAGATATAAATGTTGCTCCCGGATTGCCTTTTGTCGCTCTAAAAACACATATTGTACCCGATTTTCTTTATAATTGGCAGGACGTTAAAGTGGGTAAGATGGGTTCAGATTTAGATATAGCCCCAATACAAATGTTGTTCCCAAATGTTTAACCGATTTTATCCAAACTATACATATTATATTTCACCTATTTCGTTCCAGGTTTCAATATACCCCCATTTTCGAACACATAGAGTTAAAATGGTTCTCGCAAATCTTGACGTAAATAAATCTCCCGGCTCAGATGGTATTGACTTACTTAATGTTGGTAATGACTTCTCTCGATTTATATCCTTCCTCAGAGATCGCACTATATGCGTTGTTGTACATGGGATCCTATCCAACGACCATAGGTTAACCACAGGAGTACCACAGGGCTCGACGACCTTTTGGATTGGACTTCGAAACCAATCTCGAATGACAGCAACCTCCGTCATTCATACTCATTCGATCTTAGACCAAGTCGTCAAGAGATTGAAGACAAAGCGATTGACGGATGAGTCACTCAGCCAGAATTTACTGGCCGTTTCTGAATGGGGTCGAATGAATAGAGTGAATTTCAACGCATGTAAGAACCAGTGCTCGTTGTTGTCGAAGTGAGCCATTGCACTATGGTCCCAAAACCATTTTTTTGACAGAAATTCCAAAAAAAAAATAAATTGGAAATTGTTAAATGTGTACAGGCCCGTGCGCAGGATTTTCCCCTGGGGGGGGTTTTCATCTACACTCAAAAAAATTTTCCCTATAATGAGTTAAAATTTAGGAAACCAAGTACATTTTTACTAAATAAGTAGAATTTTGCTGAAATTTTCCTAAATCTAAGTAAATTTTTCCTAAAAACAAGTAAAATTTTCCTAAAACTAAGTAAATTTTTGTAAAATTTAGCTGAAAAAAAAATTTCCTAAAACTAAGTGAATGTTTATTCAAATCAAGTAAATTTTTACTCAAACTGAGGACAATTTTGCTTATTTTTTCCTCAAAACGAGCAAATTTTTACTTAAACTGAGGAAAATTTTATTTTATACAAGAAAAAAGGTGAAATTAAAATAAGTTCTTTTTAACTAAAAAATCAAAACTGATACAAAAAATGACAACATGAAATATTTCTCAAAAGTTTCATGATACATCTGCCATAAAGAGTTGAGCTATTACTCCATGATTGCTACGAAGGCAAGATAGACGCCTTCACAGTGGTTGTTTAGAATAATTAATAAAGTATTTAAGAAATAAGTCTCTGCAAACGAACGAGAATTGCTTCTTAGATTAATATTGAAGATTTTCTTAACAATTTCAAATGTTTTTTATAAGTTCATTAATACTTAAATTTATGAAGAACTCGGCATAAATTTCAGTAAACATTTTAACTTCATTTTAGGAAAAAATAAATTTTTAAGTTAAAGTAAATTTTAATTTTTTTCATACAAAAAGTTTCAGATTTTTTTTACTTTTCTCATTGTCGGCAAAATTGCATTTCAGTAATCCATCTATCAGTACATTCAAAGGAATATGTCAGTAAAAGAAAGCAGAAAGTCCACTGAAAGAACAGATTTTCTGCTGTTAAAAAAGAGAGAGCAGATTTGTATCTGCTGAGATGGTAAACAGCTGTTTGCTGTTTTTAGCAAATATATGTGATAGGCATTTTGGCCCAAGCTAATATAAAAGAAAATTCGAGCTAAACTCGCTTATGAACGCTTATCTTTTTATATTTTAATTAACAACAGCCAATTTTGGCAGACTGCAAACACTTTAGCAGTGTGAATGGTGACGTAAGATTGCAGAAAACTGCTGTTATGCAAAAAAACTGCTGTAATAGCAGAAAGTGCCTGCTGATAGACAGCAGACAATCGCTGCTATTATTAACAGACTTGTTCTCTAAGTGTAGAACTTTTTTTAATTAGTTGCTTGAAATTACATACATACATATCGAGGGCTTATATTCATAAGTGGCTATGAAAAAAAACATAACTTTTCAGGAGAGCGAAAAAACAGATTTTCTCCTTAATTTGAAGAGAAATTATTAATCGCTCTTCTACAGTTTAATCTAAAAAGGATTACTAATTGCTACGATTAAAAGTTTTCGAAATTTCCTATTATTCGCGTTTCCATGGTTCATAGCCACTTTTGTATGTTTAAAATTGAACACTATGAATGTTGAAATAAGAATAAGATTTATTGTAAACTCCATAACTTTGTTCATGAAATCTTGGCAATGTTGTATAGAAAATGTTGTAGCCAGTCGCGAAAAATAGCTGCAATTGATGAAAAATCCAAAATTCGCCGTTGCAATTCCTTATATTTCAACTTTCTTCATTCATAATTCTGAAACTTTTCATACACAAATATTCCCCATGAAGTCAGCAATCACATACCAAAGAAATATTTTGGTATTCTCAATATAATAAAAAGTTACGCCGGTTTTTCTAAATATACTTTTCACAATTTTTGACTTTACAGCCACCATTTTTCCTATTTTAGCCTGATAACTGGGGAATCAAAATGCTATTAACGCGAAATGATGGAATTTGATAGTACGATATGCCCTAAATCTTGAAAAAATTTTTGAGCAAAATCGTTGTAGCGAATTATAACCTTCGGTTTTATGTTCTCCTTTGTTGAAATATTTTGTTTCTATTATTTTTAAGTTCATTGCCACTTATGCAGTCACAAACTAACGTGCGAGAGGATAGCCAAATCAGAAAATTAAAAAAATGGCTTTAGAAAAAATCTTTTCCAACTTTTCCAGATGACATCCAAATCTGAGAATAGTTTGGCATCAAAAACTCATTTTCGAGAAAATGGTTCATATCCACTTTTGAATATAAGCCCTCGAAATATATTTTGAAGAAATATTACACAAAAAACGATCAAATTCCTCGGCGATAAACCCTTCAGTCCCGCATTTTTCCTATGATAAATGCAGAAAATTTGATATGCTTTTTGACAAAGTATGGGTTTAAATAGGATGTCTAAAGAGTTTTGGGGTTTTTAATTTATACAGGACATGCGTAACAGAATGTTTACTCAATATCTTTATACGCATATTCCGATTAAATAAAAAATATTTGGAAATGTTTCTTCATTTTTAAAATCATAAATATGTATAAATTCAATTAACAAATACAGTTTTTTGTATTCGATGAAATGCAAGAAGAAACAACTAGAAATTTTAATTCCAAAAAACCAAATAACTGGTATTTTAGAGTTTCGTTTTCCTATGTAGATCCAAGTTACTGAATTTGTTGTTTCTCTTTTGAATAATACTTGTTACATATGTACACAAAAATACTAACTCTGAAAAATATGTTTACATAAGTGATAAATATAACAAAAATTTTAGTAAGTTAAAACTCATTTCTTCATTTGTCGAAATGGATTTGTATTATAATTGCAAACTCCCAAAACATTGGAAGTAACAGAAACCGTTGTTGTTGTATCTATGATGAAAATAGGACACATCGGTTCATATTTAGATACAGCTCCATAAAAATGTCCAATCGCAAATGTTACATCTTACCGCTCTACAAGCATTAAAAAAATTATTTGCTTTTATTAAGAATATTTTAGATTTCATTGTGATTCTTATCTACACTTTTTTAAAATTACTAAACGATTTTGTTATTAAATTTCCAAACTTTTATTCCTGTACATAATTAAAAGTTCATAAGATATAGCTCTAGTCGAATGTCAAGAAGTGGTATCGGTTAATAAAAATGAAAATTTTCCGAACAATTGGGTGTCCATTAGCGAAATTAGCACTACACAATCTTGAAATTGGCACAATTCGTTTAGTTTGTTTGTATTTTTCATAACCTTTGTCCGAAATTCAAGAAAGTGTCCACGATTTTTCTATGTAATTTTCGTGTTTTCATGATTTTACTGCAAAATTACCATTTCAGACGAGTTATTTTAAAAAAATCTTAAAAATTCTATATTTTATTGCTTCAGAAAGTCTAGAAGGTTTTAAAAAGTATATGTTCGAAACCTCTCTGGGGGGGGTTTGAACCCCCAAAACCCCCCCCCTGCGCACGGCCCTGAATGTGTATATATTTTCTTAATGGCAACACTCCAAGCTATTAAGAAAATGTATTGGAGAAAACTAGGTGCCAGACCGGCAAGTGCAGGGGGGCCAACACATTCCCGGAGCTTTGCCAGACATGGATTTTTTATTTCTACAATGTAAGGAAGCGACCATATACGATTTGGCAATTTTACTTATAGGGAAGTGGTGGAAATATCACTACCTTTTTCGACCACAGGGCTCGACGACAGCAACCTCCGTCATTCATGCTCATTCGATCATAGACCAAGTCGTCAAGAAATTGAAGACAAAAGGCGATTGATGGATGAGTCACTCAGCCAGAATTTACTGGCCGTTTCTGAATGGGGTCGACTGAATAGAGTGAATTTCAACGCATGTAAGAACCAGTGCTCCTTGTTGTCGAAGTGATCCATTGCACTATGGTCCCAAATCCATTTTTTTGACAGAAATTCAAAAAAAAAAATAAATTGGAAATTGTTAAATGTGTATATATTTTCTTAATGGCAACACTCCAAGCTATTAAGAAAATGTATTGGAGAAAACTAGGTGGTAGACCGGCAAGTGCAGGGGGGCCAACGCATTCCCGAAGGTTTGCCAGACATGGATTTTTTATTTGTACAATGTAAGGAAGCGACCATATAAGATTTGGCAATTTTACTTATAGGGAGGTGGTGGAAATATCACTACCTTTTTCGACCTTAAAAATTGCAGGGGGGGTCAAAACCAACCCCGAAGGTTGGCCAGACATGAATTTTTCTTCTTCTCATAATGTAAGGAATTGACCATAAAAAATTTGACAGTTATACTTATAGGAAAGTGGTGGAAATAGCACTATTTTTGTTCGACTTTAAAAGGTGCAGGGGGTCAAAGCCGCCTTCGAAGGTTTGCCAGTCATGGATTTTCTTTCTTTGTACAATGGAAGAAAATTACCATAAAGGTTTTAGCTGTTTTACTTTTAGTTTAAGGATATTCGTTGCTGGCCTCCGGCCTTTACGCCTGTCTCGCACGCACTTTCCACCCTCTGACTGGTCTGGCTGGTTCGTTGATAACTCGTAGGTGTAAGAGCTTTCTAAATAATCATATACCAGTTATGATAAAATATTGTAACTATCACTACCATTTTCGACCTTAAAAAACACTACCTTTTTCACCTTAAAAATTGCAGGCGGCCAAAGCCACCCCCGTATACCTGCCAGACAAGCATATTTTTTCTTCTCATAACGTAAGGAGGTGTCCATAAACGTTTTGGCAGTTTTACTTATAGGGAAGTGGTAGAAATATCACTATTTCCATTCGACCTTAAAGGGTGCAGGGGGGCCAAAGCCATTCCCGAAAGTTTGCCAGACGTGGCAAATGTAAGGAAGTGGCCATAAAAGTTTGGGCCGTTTTATTTGTATTTTTAAATTCGTTGTTGGCCCCGGACTTTGACCGACGACTTTCGGCAAATATCTTTCCCGCCAATTACGACATTCAGAAATTCAAAACAGATGTCAACAGACACTACTCCCTCTTTCCTCCGAAAACTTCGCAAGCCTCGGCGTCAAAAAATATAAGCAAATGCTAGTGGAACTTATGCCACTTGTATTCGCTTCTATATGATATCGACCCAGTGTGGATTTTGACCTTCTTCGATTTTGATGGATGAAATATATGGCGGGTAATAAGGCGTTTTACATATGTCAAAATTTGATAATCTTCGACGTTTTTATTAATGATATAATAAATTTTGAAAGCGTCTTCAGATTTTAACAATGCCAATCATCATCTCCTGTTTTCGAATTAAAAGAAAAGTATATATCTCGAATGGAATGATCCCTTTTATTTTTTACTTAATAATTAATAATAATATTCCAAAATCTGTGTTTTCATGTCGCTAAATGGAACCATAAATATGACAAGATTTTTAACATTTCGTTGATTATATCTCAAAAACGCGAATTACTGGGACAATTTAGATGCCATATTTGGTCAGGTCAATTGGCGTTTTTTATTTAATTTTCTTTCTTCATCTATTTTAAATTAGTAGGTATACAAACTAGAACTTTACCTTGCAGAAGTAGAAAATCATTTAAAAAACATAATATAATTTCTGAACAAATTATCATCTCAAACTGAAATAAAGAAGAAATACTAATGAGATTAAAATAAGGTAATATTATAAACAGATGAAAAAATGTTATTCAGGATAATAAAGAATTAAGGATATTTTTGATTTTTGTAGTCATAGATCAACAAGGACATACCACTATCCCTTTATATCCGTATGGTGGAGACGAGCACCTTTCAGCCGATACCTATAACGAGTGATGAATATGAACAAAATTTCATTAAAATTGGTGAATATGATACCTATTTCGGATAAAATTGTTTTTGTTTGAAATTTTGTAAGCTCATTATTTTTATTTACTTATCGTTACGTACGTCCAACATACACACCTTTTGCTATAGAATCATTGAAAGGCACTATTGTATGAAGAGTGTATACGTTTAGAGCTCAATAAACGAAGCAGCCTACAGAGATTTTTCAAACAACCTGTTATGATATCATAAAACACAAAGAAAGCAACGAAGAACTTCCATTAGTTGTACTAGTTTCAATAAAACTAGAGGCAACGACCGTACTTGAACCTGAAAATTCTGATGATTTGCTTTGGCATTTTCGATGACTGCCTGAATGAAACATTTATTTCCGACTGTAACTGTCTGTCTGGAGAAATCATTCATAAGTGGTCAACAACACAAATCATCGCCATAGTCATGGCAATAGACACGATGAGGAAGACCCACAAGATCACTCAAAAATCTTTCGGTTTTTAGTTGTTTGGTGGGTTTGGTATTTTGAAGAACAACTTTACCAAGAATGAAATCGGCATTTGATGATTACTTTTGTCTTAAGAATAGTACGAATTTGTGTAGCTGATTTTAATTGGATTGAAATTTGAAATAAAGTATAAATATTAAAGATTAGGCGATATGGAAATCATAACACAGTTGGTCTTTCATTACACAAGTTGTGCGATCTCAATAAGAATGGTACGTAGCAGAAACAAAAATAATAAAAAATAAATCTAAAGAATTTTTGGAATAATAATAAAAGAGAAAAATTAATTAATCTCCTACTGAGTATAATTACAAAACTTTCGGAATAGAGCAATGGCAATCGATTTTAGCAGAAAGAATGCAGTGCAAAATAATAATAAAAGTATAAATAGTGTATTAAAACATTGATTAAGAGGACAAATTTTTAGTTATTTGCCTCGAATATTATTTTGCCTCAGATTGGATGTTTTATATTCGCCTTAGTGAAAACAATATTAATTTTATATGACACTGTACCTTGATAGTCGCTTTAAGGACCAATATAATTTTAAACCCTTTTTCAGAGATTCTTCGTTTTTGCTTTTGCTGTGATAGCAGCTGCCTCAGCGGCTTCTATATCCAGCGAATATTTGACACCGGCAGTGGATAATAGCCCCATAAGCCAGGAGTATATCCCACCGGATGAAAGTGCAGAGCCAGCTCCACTAACCGAAGATGGCTACCGTTACAAAGTCGTACGCAAACTTAAATTGAGACATCGTCGTGATGTCAACGAATTGCCCGTCAATGAATACTTGCCTGCTGCCGAGGATACTACCGAAGAAGTTGTAGTTGAAGCTGAGCCCAAGGAAGCCTCTGAAGATAGCGCTGTCTTGGCCGATGATGGCTATCGTTACAAAACCGTCCGTCGTCTGAAGTATCGTCATCGTCGCGATGTCAACGAATTGCCCGCCAACGAATACTTGCCTGCTGCTGAGGATACTACCGAAGAAGTTGCAGTTGCAGCTGAGCCCAAGGAAGCCTCTGAAGATAGTGCTGTCTTGGCCGATGATGGATATCGTTACAAAACCGTCCGTCGTCTGAAGTATCGTCATCGTCGCGATGTCAACGAATTGCCCGCCAACGAATACTTGCCTGCTGCTGAGGATACTACCGAAGAAGTTGCAGTTGCAGCTGAGCCCAAGGAAGCCTCTGAAGATAGCGCTGCCCTGGCCGATGATGGCTATCGTTACAAAACCGTCCGTCGTCTGAAGTATCGTCATCGTCGCGATGTCAACGAATTGCCCGCCAATGAATATTTGCCTGCTGCTGAGGATACTACCGAAGAAGTTGCAATTGAAGCTGTTCCCAAGGAAGCCTCTGAAGATAGCGCTGTCTTGGCCGATGATGGCTATCGTTACAAGACCGTTCGTCGTTTGAAGTATCGTCATCGTCGCGATGTCAACGAATTGCCCGCCAATGAATATTTGCCTGCTGCCGAAGTTGTCGTTGAAGCTGTTCCTGAAGAACCTGCCGTAGTTGATATTCCCGTTGAAACTGCCGCTGAAGAAAGCGCTGTCTTGGCTGATGATGGCTATCGATATAAAACTGTTCGTCGGACCATATACCGTAATCGTCGCGATGTCAACCAATTGCCAGCCTCTGAATACTTGCCTGCTGCCGCCGATACTACCGAAGAAGTTCCGGTTGAAGCAGTCTCTGAAGATGGCGCTGTCTTAGCCGATGATGGCTATCATTACAAAACCGTTCGTCGTCTAAAGTACCGTCATCGCCGTGATGTCAACGAATTGCCCGCTAATGAATACTTGCCCGCTGCCGGCGATACTATGGAGGAAGTTGCAGTTGAAACTGTTCCTGAAGTTGCCTCTGAAGATAGCGCTGTCTTAGCCGATGATGGCTATCGTTATAAAACCGTCCGTCGTCTGAAATATCGCCATCGTCGCGATGTCAACGAATTGCCCGCCAACGAATACTTGCCTGCTGCCGTTGATACTGTAGAAGAAATTGCAGTGGAAGCTGTTCCTGAAGAAGTTGCCGTAGTTGATGTTCCCGTTGAAGCTGCCGCCGAAGATAGCGCTGTTTTGGCCGATGACGGCTATCGTTACAAAACCGTTCGTCGTTTGAAATATCGTAAACGCCGTGATGTTACTGAGTTGCCATCAAATGAATATTTAGCACCAGCTTCGGAATCTTCCGCCGATTTAGTTGAAGCTGGACAAAATCCCGCAGAGACTGCCGTTCTTGTTGATGACGGTTATCGTTACAAAACTGTGCGTAAACTTAAGCATAAACGTCATTAGACTAAAGACATCGTGGAGTAGTTAAAACAATGATAATGTTAAATTAATTATAAGTCAATTAGAAATTGTTCGAAATGAAAGACAAATATTGTGGCAATTAAATAAAAGAACGAATTTATAATAATTGTTGTTGTTTTTACAACAAAAGTTTACAATTTAATAGAATACAGGATGCGGCATGCCAATATTGACAAAACACACGATTTCACACAAGATTTATTCTTTAGAAGAGAGTTGAGTTAAATTGAGTATAGGTCGCGATATTCCCAACATCATCTAGAGCTCACCTTGATGAAAGCGGGTCGATATTAGCACTAAACAGAATAAGTTTAATAAGTACTATTAAATTTAAAGGGCACATCATGCCAAAAATGTTTAATATAGCTTTGATGTTTCATAAAAATATATTTAAAAATTTATGAAATTTATCTTGTCTGTATGTATGCTACCTGCTATTTATCTGTATTGTGTAGAGTTACTAGCTGTGAGGTGTTTTAATATGATTTTCATTCACACAAGCACACACAACCCATTCCAACCTTACTCCACCTCACTCTTGTGGCGGTGGTTGTATCTTAGTTCCATCTAATTCTGTGTACATTACTGGCACAGCTTTCGGTTTAGCGGTAACGGCTGTAGTAGCAGCAGCCGTAGCCGCATCAGCAATACCAAAACAGCGACAGCGTCCAAAACCCTCGAATATGTCGTGTATTCAACAAGCTCTATGCGTTAAGATGATCCCAACAAATGTGTTATCCTTAGGGACATAATTACTATTAGATGTATAAACACAAATAAGCTCGCACAGTAGGGAGATTTTGAAAAATATTTGGAAAAAGGGGAAATATATTATATTCTCAAACGTAAATCGTCGTCTCAGAAGACACTATGCAGCAAAAAATAAAAATGTTTTATTGCAATAAGTATATAAGTATAGGTTACAATTATTGTTATTATTATATAGCCCCATACAAATATCCTTTCCGATGTAATTTTTTCTTTCTAGAAGCGACATACCTTGACAGATTTGTATACCATCCACAAGGGTATTATGTCTTTGTGCATTTGTTTGTAACAACGGAATGGAAACGAGTTAGGCCCATCGTTTATTATACAGATCGGCTTAGAATCCCTTTCTGAGTCGATTTAGCAATGCTCTTCTGTCCGTATGTCTGTCTTTCCGTCCGACTGTCCATCTATTGTTGTAATCAAAGTAAATGTCGCAATTATTGCCCGATCTTAACAAAAATTTGCACAAGTAAGTTTTGTGGATCAAGGATAAATGCAATTTAATTTAAAGTAAATCGGTTCAGATTTAGATATAGTCCCCTACAAATGTTGATTATATTCCTTACTTATTCCTTACCGATTCTCTAGAAAAAATAAGGATGTAAAATTTTCTTAAAAGTTATTTAAATATTTCAGTACATACATACACTATGGGTATCAAACGAAAGAGGGCATTCTGAAACGAAATAGAAAAAATTGTGTTATTTTTTTTTAGTTTTTTCGATTGCATTTTATTTGGTCTGTAATCAATATTTGATTTGAACTGGGATATTAATAGAATGCAAATTTATTTGCAAATGACATTTATTACTTCGCTGCAGACTATCACGATCATGATTTCGACCATGTCAAAGGTCTTTTCAAGTGGATTCGCAGCCACTTTCAACATCAAACCCGGCCTCTATAAGTAAGTGAGTTGTGCTTCTCGTTCGTTTGTGAGAATCATTTCCTTATAGAGGTCGGGTTTGATGTTGAAAAGTCGCTGCGAAGTCACTTGAAAAGTAGTCTGCAGCCAAGTAATAAATGTCACCATGACATTTGCAAATAAATTTGCATTCTATTAAATATAGATGCAAAATGGTCTTGAGCCAGTATAATATCCCAGTTCAAATAAATTTTTAGTTTTTCAGTACGAAAAACATGTAAATAATGTCATTTGAAAATTGGATCCTTTCATATCCATGAAAATGTTTGGTTTGGTTTAAAGGACCAGAGAGCTTTCGCAATCTGTGCACTCAGAGACCCTATTGGATCCATTGTACATATCCTTGTACCAGAAATGTATATATGTATGTAAATGTGAATTAGATGAGAGGGAGGGACAGGAGGTGAGGGATAGAGGAAAAGCGGGAATATGGGTTGTGGTGGAATAGGAGGTGTCAAGTGAGTGGAAGGAGTTAGGAAGTCGAGTTTAGTTTGACTGTGCAGTTGTCAGGTAATACTCTTTCTTCCTTATAATTGCTGTGGCCTATGAGTAATACGAGGATACCTCTGGGTAGCTTAACATTGGCGTACCTTTTTGTTCTCATTCTTACTGATAGGTGCCGGATTCATTGTTATCATCAGTGTAAATCAGAAATCAGAAACTACCCATAATCCAGTCCAGGCCCTTCGAGAATCTCAGCAGGTCGTGGATGGTGCGGGTTGCGATTTCATCAATGTTCTTAATTATATAATCTCCTAGGTGTTTGTTCCTACGTACACAGAGAGAGGGGCACATACATAAAATGTGCTCGATCGTCTCAACCTCATCCTCGTCCTCACACAGTCGGCAATAGTCCACAGTACCTATGTGCCACCTGCCGAGCCTGCTTCTAATGTTACAGTGCCCAGTGTAGATTCCTATGAGCGTACGTAGCTCTGCTTTGTCTAACTTTAATAAAGTTCTGGTTTTCTGTTTGTCTGCCTTTGGCCAGGTGGCCCTAGCAATCCTACAGGTTGATAAATTAATCCATGTTGAGTTCATCATTGCCCATCTGCGTGACTCAATCAGTCTATAGAAAACGCCTATCGGTGGTTTCACTGAGTTTTCGGCTTGCGAGATTTCTATGGGTGAACCATTTCTGGCCAGTTCATCTGCTATTTCGTTCACAATGATATTGCTATGTCCGGGAACCCAGCAGAGACGGACCACATGGTTTCTGAGGTCATCCAGCGAGCTCTTGCAACTCAGTAAAAGCTTTGATTTGACGTTATGCGACATGATTGATTTAATGGCTACCTGACTATCTATGCAAAAGTTTATATCTGTTTCCGCCGGAATTTCTATTTCCGCTAGAAATTCTGCTGCTTTTTTGATTGCAAGGATTTCAGCATGATAAACGATACAGTTATCGTTGAGTCTGAAAGATTTACGTATCTGTAGTGATTCAATGTAGAAACCCGCACCTGTGCCTATATCCATCTTAGAGCCATCAGTGTAGACAGCCAAGCCTATAAAGGGATCGCCATTGTCCCAATCTGCTCTTTTCGGTATAATTATCTGTGGTACTGTTGAGAAGTCCAGAATCGGTACCTTCATTGAAGACTGCTTCTGGCTGAAAGTTCTCCACATTTCTTTGAAAAACAGTAGCATGACCGTATGGTCTACTCCTCCAGTAGCCTGATTCCATGAGCCTTGAAGCGCTTTTTGCAGCAGCCATCTCTGTGAAATGATCCAGAGGTAGCTGGTGTAATATTACATCCAATGCTGACTGCGGTGTGCTTTTGAGAGCTCCTGTGATACTCAGGCTAGCTAGTATCTGTGTCTTTGTTAATTTTGCTAATAATCTCCCGTTTTTCATTTCTCTCCACCAGACTAAACAACCATAGGTAGTAATGGGCCTGACTACCGACCGGTAGATCCAATCTACAACTTTCGGTTTCAGACCCCAGCTCTTACCTATGGAGTTCCTGCACATATAGAGAGCATTTAGTTTTTTTTTTATATCTTTCCTCAGCGTTCCTGATCCAGTTCAGCCTGCGATCTAGAATCACCTCAAAATATTTAGCCTCATGTGAAAGTGGAAGTTCGGTACCATCCAGTACTGGTTTCCTGAATGGATCTATGTTGTATTTCCTTGTAAAAAGAACTAGTTCTGTTTTCCTAGGATTGATGCCTAGGCCACTACTACTAGCCCATCCTGATAATTTCCTCAGTGCACCTTGCATTAAATCGCTGATCGTTGGTAAGAATTTTCCCCCTACCATGATGACTACGTCATCGGCATATGCAACTACCTTATTTTCATCATCAGAAAGGGAAAATGTCACACCCGCTACAATTTAAATATCCTATATTTCGTGAATAAAACCTCCCGATTTTCTTCAAACCTAAGGTCACATGGATGATGCTCTAGTCTGTGGTATATATTTAATATTTATATTTCCAAAAATATTCCGTTTTCAGTTGGAAATATCGTAAAAATCTCAGTCTATCAATATGGAAGATATTTAAACGTAGCAAAAGTGTCACACCCATTCCAATGGTATCTCCCCCCATACAAATGTACAGTATAAGATAGTATAGTCTACAGTTGGTGGTGGAGGAAAATGGTAGTTTGGTGTAAGTAAATTCATTAAAAATTTCTGATAAACAAATATATCAACTATTTCCATGTATAACATCTTGCCATGTACCCCACTGTTGTCCTATGCGTATTACTAAAACTACAACCCACACAAACCCGTGTGCACACATCCGGTAGAAACCGTGGAATACTACGCGTTAAAATTACGCCATAGTGTTGTGTTGTGGCGAAAGAGTTTGAGGCTTTGTTTAGTTACTATCTCAGGTGATGAGATATTTTAGTTTGAATTTGACTAACGAACGAAGTAAGGGTCGGCGGTCTATGCGACTAATTTGCGGTTGTGTACATGTATATTTACATAAATATTGCAGAAAAGCATGTGGGTGTGTGAGCGGGCTTCAGCTGTGTGGGCACAGCGCTGTAGGTATTTATTTGGATAAGAATTTCAACTACATAAATATTTCTAAAGATTATGTTGCAAATATGTACAGTGGAATCTTGCAACCGTGGTCAATGAAAAATTTGTGCACTTAAAGATATATACAAAAGTTGTAAGGGCAGAGAGCGATACTCTCCCAAAATCTTTCACATGATCACTGGTGTATCACTGCCTCGATACCAAAGATGTATTTCTTAATAGTACATAGTTGTAGTACATAGTTGTAGTACATGCTCCCAAAGCCATAATCCTATTGAAAATCTTTTGAATTATATCGAAAAGAAAGTCAGAAAACGGCACATTTCTTCTAAGTCCGAAATTAAGCACTTTATTCTTCAGTAATGTGGCCATATTGAATCTGGCGTTTGCCAGAAATTTACACGCCGTAGTTATATACGCTGAGTACTACTTACTACTATTGCTTCCCTATGTTTTATTACAACTCATCTTTTTTGTCACAAAATCTACATTTATCTGCCCTCAAGATGATTTTATTTGTTTAAAAATAGCATAAATTCTGCATTTACATAAAATCATTGTTCTCTATCAACCTATTTCATAGTTATTCATTATTGTTGGGTTTCACTGTACTACGTTCCTACTCCCACTGTTTGTAGTTATAAGTGGTAATCCTACCAAAGTTATGATGTAGGTAAATATATATGTATATAAGTTTAAATATATATATCATAGATGAAATTTGACAATGTTTCAGATGACATGCTCAGACATAGAGGGATCCAGTATTCGACTAGATACATATAACGATGAACACTATTTTAGTGAAATAAATTGTATCAGTAAAGTAAAGATGTAAAGAGATGCACATGTAGTGAAAGGTGTATAATATGGATATTAGAGGTGTTCACTTTCCAACTGTGTCCACTTCAATAGCCAGTTTCTGCGGCCTCGGTGTCATTTTTGCAAAGAAGTGATCATTTTCTCAGACTTATATCTTGTAAACCGTTTGGAATTTTAAATTACTCTCTGAGGCAAAGTTGTAGCTCTTTTCATGTCCGTCTGTTGAAAGCACGCTAGAATCTAAACGAAAGTAGCTAGGACGTTAAAATTTTACACAAATACGTCTTATAGTCGTAGATCGGTTGGGATTGAAACTGGGCAAAGTCGGCCCAAAGGGAAAATTTCCCTTATAAGGGCTAAAAATACTCATAATAACCCCTAATATTTTAGAGTATTTAGACATATTTATACACTCCACGAGAGTATTATGTCTTTGTGCATTTGTTTGTAACACCCAAAAGTAAGGGAGATAGACCCACTGTTAATTATACCGATCGACTTAGAATCACTTTTTGAATCGATTTAGCAATGTCCGTCTGTCCGTTTGTCTGTCCATCTATTCTTGTAATCATGATACAGGTCACAATTGTAGGTAGAACCAAACGAAACGCTATTTAATTTGAAGAAAATCGGCTCAGATTTAGATATAGCGAATTTCACTCCCGATTTGACTCTTTGCACTCTAGATACCACACATTACAACAGATTTTCTTCAAAGTTGGCTAAACATCTTATATTTCAACTATAAACACTTGTGGTGAAACTAGATCGGTTCAGATTTATATATAGCTCCCACTAAAATTTCGCTCCCGATTTGACTTTTTACGCTCTAGAAACCACATATTTTAACAGATCCTCTTCAAATTAGGCGAAATATCTTATATTTGAACTATAAACAGCCATGGTACAAAAGGGTCAAATCGATTCAGATTTATATATAGCTCCCACTCAAATGTCAGTCCCGATTTCACTTTTTTCATTCTCTAAACAACATATTTTAACAGATCTTTTTCAAATCTTTCAAAATATCGGATAGAATGTGGAGTGTATCATATAGTCGGCCCCGCCCGACTTTAGCCTTTCCTTACTTGTTTTTCAATATATCTGCTTGTACTTACTTGATATTGGGTATGCGCATTCCCCCTATAACAAATTTTAAAGTTATTTTTTTCGTATGGGGCAAAAAGGGATAAAAATAGTACATATTAAACGACAACGGCTAGAAATACGAAATTCGGTATGTACATTCCTCGAATTGAGTATATACATAATATAAATGTACTTTTTCAAAATTCGTACTTTTAAGGGGTAAATGGGAATTGAGGGATAAAAATTGTACCAACCAAATGGCTGCACCTAGCAACATGAAATTCGGTGTATAAATTCCTCTGATTGTATACCCACGAAAATAAACGGATTTTTCGAATTTCTTACTTTTTGGGGTTAAAATGGAAAAAGTTTTTTCCAAATTCGTACTTTCAAGGGATACAATAGGTACAGAGGGATAAAAATAGTACCAACTAAACGGCAACAGGTAGAATGATGAAATTCGGTGTGAACATTTCTCTAATTGCGTAGATACGTAAAATAAAGAGATTTTAGGAAGTCGTACTCTTAAGGGGGTAAAATAGGAAAAATTGGATAAAAATGGTACCAACCAAATGGCCGCAGCTAGAATCATGGAATTCGGTGTATATATACCTCTAACAGCATAGACACACAAAATAAAATAGATTTTGTCAAAGATTCGTACTTTTACGGCAAAAATTGGTTGAATCATGAAGTTAGGTTATTTTACACTATGTACGTGAGACAATGGATTTTCAAATTTTATACTTTTGGATTTAAAATAGAATGTAAATACAACCAGCACCCACTATCTACCAATATTTATAGTATTTAAGCTTTTTTTTAAATATAAATATAAAAATATTTATTTTTTGAATAAACTTGAAGTATTATTTCGATATATATAGTGTAAACGTATTGGTAAACTTTCTTATAAACTTGGTTTGAAAAAATAAGAATATTATATTTATTTATAAAATTATTTTTTTTTCAATATTTGTAGTTGTTTTGGTTTGGTTATATTGAAAAATTTATATTTTCCTGTAATATAACTGCACTTCTACTAACATCGACCGCCTCTTTGGAATGCAATCCATGGTGGAGGGTATACAAAGTTCGGCCCGGCCGATCTTAACGCCGTTTTTACTTGGGTATATTCAATTTAAACCAAATAAAATTTAGGCTTTAGCCACCCACGTCCCTTTTTGTACCTCCCAAACAATTATATCTATCCTAGGTAAAATTAAGCATAGAATCTTCTATGACTTGATACTTGACCATGTTTTTAAAATTGTTTTATAAATGCGAGTTCTCGGCCCTAAGTAAAATTTAATTCCTTATAACATCCGTATATATGTTCTCAGAGTGGAGGTATATATAGCGTGGGCCATTAACATTTTTAAATTAGTATCATGTATAAAAAAATACGGATTATTTTTTCAAACTTCCAAACTATGCAAAATTCTTCTCAAAGAAGGGCGAGAAATTTTCAGTTCTTGAGAGCGATGACGAGTTGATGGATAGCATATATTTCTAAATTGAGAGTACACATATTAATGATACTTTGACAACAAATGGAATGCTAGTAAAAAATATCCATATTTTTGTATTTTATGGATCAGTATGCCTCAAATCACACATAAAATGCTTAGATCTCGGACACACAATTATTCTTTGTTCTTCTATGGTCACCAGTTTATTCCACATATTGACACATAACTTTTAATTAACCAATTGAATAACTCTAAAAGTATTACTAACTGTGTATACAACGTACAAAGTATAGAAGAAGAATTAAGTAATTTTTGATTCAAAACAACTTTCAAAAAATGGGGACTACCTATTCTATAGTTTGTAATGGCGTTGTTGAAAAATGGGATATATCGATTTTCGTTATACTGGAGTTAGAATCAGCAATTTAAACAAGCTATTTGTATTATTTAACTAATATTGCTACTATTTAATTATGTGTCTGTATGTAGTAGTATTCATTACATTCATTGATATCATATCATGTCTGTTTAGTCTGAGAGCCACCTGGTTTACACACATTGTAAATTTGTGCTAAATATTTTCAACTTGATTACGATATACAAAAACCTACCATTCCATCGATAGTATTTAATATAATTATGCAAATTTTGTAACACTATTATAAACTAATTGGTTAGTTTTTGAAACAAATTTGCAAGCAAAATATCGCACATCATAATTAAAATGCAACAATTATATGGAAAAAGTTGCACAGCAATAGATACGCCATGAAAAGGCGGAGGGCATGTTACGAGTCTCGCACGAACGAGAGTCTTTTGGAATGATAGGAATTTAGCCACGTAACTTTGACTGTACAATGTTGAAGTATTGATTTATTAATTACTTTTCAACGAAACAATTTATTTCAGCTAGTTTTATATTACATGTAGTCAAGACTTGACACTCTCTTCTCCTCAATGTTTGAGGAACATTTCAGCCGAAATTTATCAAACCACAAGGCGTTTTGAAAAGTGGTATATTCTATGTGAAGTCATCTAATTATCGTGTGGACATATAGGGTGGGGCATTTAAAATTCAAAATTAGAATCGGCTGACTATTTTTTTAAATTTCTGATTATATTGGAGAGGTTGAACTTTGCCATTTAATAATGGTCATTCATATGACTACCATGACTGGCTCGGCAGAACCTCATCCGATCAACCCAATTTTTCAGTACAGCCCAAAATCCACACCAAACAGTGACTCATTGTGGATACATAGGCTTCTCAATAGTCACGTGTGGGTTATCTGGTTTGTGAAGGGTGAACTGAAGGCCGACCGAGGCTGTCGAATTTACAAAGAAGAGTAGTAACTGTTAATATATATATATATATATATATATATATATATATATATATATATATATATATACTGCAATTGTAATCAAAAAGTGGACATGAGGAAGCAATCTTCAAAAAAGTACTCTAAATATAAGGTGTATATCAGTCGTCGTTGGAGAGAAACATTTTTCCTCAGGGCCATTTGCAATTTCTTCATTCAGCTACAAACAGAGTGACTGTATCATTTTGGTAAGAAAAGCCCCACTTGGTACCACTTTTATAATTTTTTAAAATGTTGAACCTACGAGTACGATTTTGGAGAAATACTCATATTGTGCGTGTCTACGAAGACAGACGAGTATAACCACTGATTTTCAGGATTCTAGCTACAGCTGTTTGCGTTGTACCAATTTTATCCCGTAGATCCAAAAGATACGGATATCGAATATATCTTTATTTTTCGTGTCTACGCAGTCACAGCAATGTACACTCCGAATTTCACTATTCTACCTGCTACCGTTTGATTGCTACCATTTTTATCCCCTTCGCCCCATTTGCCGCTTAAAAGTAAAATTTTCGAAAAAATCCTTTATGTTTCACGCCTACACAGTCAGATAAATGCATACACCGAATTTCAGGATTTTATCTTCAGCGGTTTGGTTGGTACCATTTTTATCCCCCTTTTCCAATTGTATGCCTTAAAGCACAAATTTCTCTCTATTTTTTACGTGTCTACGTAATTATACGTCCCACACCGAATTTCATGTTTCTAGCTGTTGTCGTATCAAAGGTACTGTTTTTATCCCTTTCGTCCCGTTTCACCCGCTAAATCTTTTTTGTACTTTTTTGTGTTTGCACGTTACTGGAGGAAGGTACGAAACAAATTTCAAGTGTATAAAAATCGGAAATTTTGAAAAAAAAATGCTTAAATAGTCTAATTATTAGGGGTATTTCCAGTCCTTGTTAGGGGAAAAAATTTCCCTATGGGCTGATTTCTCTCGCTTTCAATCCTAACCGATCTGCAACCATAAGACACATTTGCGGAAAATTTCAACCTCCTAGCTCATTTCGTTCAGACAAACGGACATGGCTAAATCGTCTTAGAATTTTGCCAGGATACAGAATGAATATTTCAAGGTGTTACAAACGGAATCACAAAATTAGTATACCCCCATCCTGGAGGTGGAGGGTATAATAACAGTAAAAGGCGTTTAGTTCGGCCGGGTCGAATCTTATATATCCCCAACCACGGAGTGTGTTCCACAGTATTATCGGTAAATTAGAGGCTTTCGACATTACATAGAAGTACACTACGATATTAGAAAAATTGTGATTCTTCATTATTATAATATTAATAATCCTCTACTATATATAAATATTAATATAATTATTAGTCAGAAATCTCCAAAAATGTGCCCTAAATATTAATAGGTAGAAACAATTTCCCTCAAGGCCGATTTCCCCATTTGCAATTTCTTGATTGCGTTTTATTGGTACCAGTTTCATTTCTTTTTCCATTTTGATCTACGTAGACAGACGAGTGCAACAACCGTTTGATTCTAGTCAAATTTAATTCCGTTTATATTATGAGACTACGAATATCGGAACATCTCTATATTAATCGCGTCACCACAGTCAGAGAAGTGTACACACCGAATTTCATTATTATAGCTGCCGCTTTTGGTTGGTACCATTTTAATTCCGTTCGCCCCATTTTCCGACTAAAAGGAAACATTTGAAGAAAATGCTGTTTATTTCGCATCTTCATAGTAAGATGAAAGACACACCGAATTTTACGATTTCAACTTCAGCGGTGTGGTAGGTACCATTTTTATTCCTCTCTTCCAATTGTATCTCTTAAAAGTACGAATTTGAAAAAAAAAACTCTATGTTACGTATCCACGCAACTAGAGAGATGGAGGGAATAAGAATGAATGTTATTGTACATTTCAAAGTCAAAGTAATCGGTAGATCAAATTTATTTTGAAATCACAAGAGTGTGTCAACACTTATACCCAAAGTTCTCTCCAGAACAATTGAAAATGTTCTAAATGATCATCAACATTTGAGTGTCTTTTAAAAAGCCCAAAGACCATGTTTCATCTCCTGCTTCAATTTTCGTTCATATACCTCTGCCAAGCCTTGCATCTAAATTTTCAGTCACTCCAATAACTAAAGTATTTGTTCCACCAACATACCTTTGTTTCACGCCTTTTCAACAATGTCCCCGAGGACAAACTAAATGTTTTGCAATATCTGTTAATTATACTTTGCTAATTATTTTATTTCGTATTTTTTTTGTGTTGAACGGGAAAATTTTTTAATCCTGTATTTATTTTTATAAAATAATAATTATTATGCATGGTTGGTTGGTTTGCCGGATCGGTTGGTGAATACACATACGAATTTAGTTAAATAAACTCATTTGATATGGCCTTAATGAACCAATTTAGACCAGTTACAGTGGAATGAACACAGGGACGACCGCCGAGCCGCCATCATCATGGCGTCCAACATATCCATAATTGGCATAAATTTTTCAATTCAGAGATCACCGACAAATCCCTTTTAAACAATGCATTTAAATTCAAATTGAAATGACAGCGGGAAAACTCTCTAATGAAATAACATTTTAAAAATATAATGTCTGCAAATATGTGGTGGAATTAAATTCGAATATTAATTACGACAAAATGCCGTGTCATGTGTTGGCATCCTTAAAGTTTCCGGAATGAATTTAAAGATATTTGCTTCGTTGGTCTTCATTTCTGACTTATAGTATTTAAGCTGCTAATAAATTTTATTATAGCAGTTCAGACATTCCTTGTTTACTGAAAATATACTTAGGGGACTATAAAGTTAAAGAAATGGAAGCTGGCAGAAAGTGTGTACCATTGTGCTCTACTGGGTATTCTCACACGCACACACAAACACGCTGCCATATATGGTGAATACATAAGGATATTTTCCAAAAAGGCATACACACAGGAAATTTTATTACCGTTATACCTATAATCAATATGACCGAAAAGTGCAATTGAACACAACCCTGGTTAAAAGCATAAATAGGGGTGACCAGATTTTTTATCAGTTCTGATGAAGTTTTTATGGTCAAAAAGAGATTTCGAAAACGACAAGGATTTCTCTGTCCTTTGCAATTTTGCAAGCAGAGAAGAGATATGATTGCTGTAACCATATTCGAAGAGAATGATATTAGGCCTGTTCGATTGGGCTTACTAGCTTATGATTAAGAGACTTGATAAGGTGGCAATAATGTTACCCATTGGTTTTTCTTAAATGGATAAACAAGTAAAATCTGGCAGCAATGCTAAGAGAGTAGTAACCTAATTTCTTGTTAAGGGAGTAAATTCCATACAAAAATTAAGCAAGTAATCCCAATCGAACAGGCCTAATAACGTTGGGGCAGTCATAGTATGTGTTGTAGCTAATCATAATATCTTTATGACCATGTTATGATTACCAACAATTATAATTTTCATCAATAATGTGAAGCCCTTCAATTGGCTTAGCAATAATCATATTTTTTCTCTGTGTGAGGAATCAGTGCATCATTGACGAACTTAGTAAGGTTAAGGTGGTCTCAGAGCAAAGGTTTTCGACTAACTTATACCAAAAGGGATACATGGAAATATGACGGACTTTGTTGAAGTTGAAAAGTCGCTGCGAAGCCACCTGAACGAAACCG